>DWGJ01004052.1:0-12271 GCA_018246895.1 Aspitha aspitha aspitha | reverse complement strand
ACGATACATAGTTGCGATCAAAGACTGCTTTTGTAGGCTCTTGGCTATTTCATGGATATACCGTGGATTTTAACGTTGCGTCTGTATGCGCGGTTATATTATATGTTGCGGTTGATATTAATACCTCTGCGCAACGAAGCGCGGTGGAGGAACCTCCAGGTTTCCCTCCGCTGCGCCCACTGATGGGCCGTAAAAGGGTTGCAGCCAGTCGTTATATGCTCCGTCATACATTTGTTCAGTAAAACTTATGTAATAAGTATGTATAACTGTGTGGCTCTTTGTTTAGTAACTTATATACTTTGGCTGTAAGTTTTCCTAAGAAATGAGTAGAATAAAAAGTATCGTAGTCTCTGTAGTTGTATAGTACTTGCATACGTACATAATCCACTTCATGGGATATTATTAATGTTGAATGTTTCTGTTCCACGAGCGGTCAGTTTCACACAATCGCTCATTGTTAACGGTCGTGTTATGGTGGCAACACTGTGAAATGCTCCCTCATTGTTATCGACGTCGCGTCGTCCTATTCCGTTCGACGGCTCACATTTGAAGTCGCACTGGACAATGTTGCCACAAACGATATTCGGTCGTCGCAACAACTTTCTATTGAACTACCGCTATAAATCTCGATATAGTCGATTATTATCCACAATACGGACGATATCAGCGACATTGATAGGGCAGCCCTTCTCAACTCTAGTAGTTACAGATTTCAGTTCAGGAATCTTGTAATTGTAATATTTACTGTTAGTTGATTTTATTTATTTGGCGATAAAAGATGCTCAAATAGGTAATAATTTAAACACAAACGAACAGTTCTTTAGTTTCTCAGCTTGTGAAAGTTCAAACAATGCTACCGTTGAAATATCACGGACCGCTCAGGCAGTACAGACCGAGGTACAGGCTTAGCTCTGATAATAATAATATTATCGAGACAACGCACAGACGGTCATCTGATAGATAAAACCCGTGCTATAGTAACCTGACAGCTTATAAACAAACGTACATACGTGTCTATTTACACTTACGATACATAACAATTTTTAAAAGAAAAGAACAAATGACATTACATCTAGGCACAAAATAATTTCACGTGTTTCTTACACTAAAATTAATCTGGAATCAAAGACACGATGTTTAACTCAATGGCCAGATTCACTAAGCACAAGTCCAATATAAAACGAAAAAATTAACGATACTTCGAATATTACCATCAAACGTACAAAGATGAACCAGTTTGAAAACCACAGGCGCATCGTGCCATACGGCAAGAAATATGTGCCGCAGATAATAAATTACAATAGAAGAGGAGGCACGGGGCGCGTCGCTGGTCGTGGGCGGCTGTCGGGCAATCACAATAATAATTCAAGGACGGCTGGAGCGCGAGGCGACCTATAAGCTATAAGTAAAGCAGCTTACGGCCCGATAAACATCCGCACAGAGCCATGTAAATGGCTGGAGCTGGCGGGTAGATCGAGGGCTGCCGGGACGTGTTATGAGGAACATATCAAGAGAATATTGGAATAGAACATGCCCACGTACCTACTTACGACGAAATAAAAACAGCTGTCATCGTGAAAAGAGAGAAGCCAAAAATACAATATTGTGATTTTGAAGCTGTCAAAGTTTAACAAGTCTTTAAATTCCATCTTAATATATAATTATCACACGTTTGGCAATTTCGTATTTAGGATTTTTAGGATTAAATAAAAGAAAAACAAGTTAACGTAAAGACTTATAATGACTTTCTCGGAACAAAACTCCTTTTGTGCCAAACCAATTTGATGAGGGCGTTTAGTGATGTTACGTTTTACGTTCGAACATAGATTAATTATGCTTCAATTATTTGAGCAATTTAAATTGCATGCAACTGCTTTCAGTCACAAAATAAGCAATGGTCGCGAAGGCTCTCGAGTCTCGCTCATATACATTCAAATGTAAATGTTTCTTAACAGTTATGTTTCATAAAACAACTGTACCTACCTATGTATTGTTTTAAAAAATAAATTGTATTAATGTATTATAGATAACGTCATTAATTTGTGGTATCTGTAATGGATTAGAAAATTATCATCATTATACACGTGTGTTGGCGCAATGAAGCCAGTATCATGTCTTTTGTTTTCGTTTTGAGAACTATGAATTGTTGACAAATAAGAGGTAACTATTGATATGGTCAGATGTCGAAATTTACCGTGTTTGTCTCATAACTGCGATAGAGTCAATAATTTTTACTCATGTTCTGGATGCCACGCAATGACAACTTTTTTATAAAATACGCATTTTCTATTAAAAATTAGTATTCTTAAATAGGCAGTTTATATTGATTAGACGAAAACGAGCTTTTATTACAAACAATGTCTTACATTTACTCGTCGTATATTTTGTCCATTTGTACATTGTGTCGATTTTAGAATAATTCTGCAGGACTTAATTAGGTGAAGACGTGACAAAAACCTTAAATAAACGACCGCCTGTTTCACAAACAACGTTTAACGGCGTGCTCCGGGACGCTCGGGGCCGAGAGTGGGCGGATGAGGTGGAATTATGGTGCGTGGCCGGCCAGTTAGGGTCGATCCCCAATACCGTGAACGGATGCAGTCCGCTCGTGATGCGGTACTGGCCTCGGCTACGACCGAGTATGGATTGGCTGAATATGAACATTATGTTCGTACGAACGTTCATGGAGTGAGTGGAACTATAGTGGCGATGGACCCTTAAGTGCTTGACTCAACTGTCATAGTACTGTTTCTAAAGCGATTAAATTTTAATTTATTTATATTATAATACATATCTGAGTGATTACTGTATTATGACAAAAATGTATGGAGCACAGTTAAGAGGGGTGATATGTAATGTAATACGCGATACTGACTCAACAAAAATAACAGATAAATAGGCTCGTACCATTTTAATAATAATCTTATAGATATAGATATATAGCCTTACCTAACTTCCAAGGCATAATTTGAATTAAGATATCATGTCGTATATACCAATATCGATAATGTAATTATCACCGTATACTAGCGGTAGAGGAATACGGAATATTGAATAAAATATAAACATTCTGTAATATAAGGATTACGGAGACGTTTACACGGGAGGGCCATTATGGAATTACCTTTGGTAATGCGATTGCCTGCCGTCGCGGCTCCGATCGGCTTGTCATGTATTAACATACAAAGCCCCATGCGCGAGGCTGTCTAGTTTATGCGTCCTCCGCAGACAGTGGGTAGATGGACGCGGCCAGCAACAATACAGGTCGAACGAGACCACCACTGATTTATATTGAACATACATAAAGACAAATTTCATTAACATACCCAATATAAAAAAATAGCATCGTTGCCTACCGAGCGACGATATGTTTTTCAAATTTAACGTAACTACATAAAATACAATTTCCTGGAAGTATACAATTACTTTAAATTCCTTAACTTTAGATAATTTTTTCACTATCCTCTATTAGGAATACGCTAAAAGCCAATCGTATTCATTGTAAACAATTAGTCACGATTTCATACGAATATTACTATATTTTAGCACTTGTATGACAGATGCTAATGCTGTATGTGATGGATGGCTTTGTTTATTGAATGGCGGATGTCATATATGTATTGCGTTGGTTTGTAAAACGCGCTAAAAGCACGTTCCACAGGCAGCAACGAGTTAGCAGCGGGACGGCGAGGCCGCGTGCGGGCGTCGCGCGCACCAAACGGCGGAATCCGATACGCTATCAGTTCATACTGACCGCATACAAAATATTTCATTAGAGCGACGCGTGACGTCAAACCACCAAATGACCTAGCGAACTATTGAACGTAGGTACATATAAATTATTAGCATAATTAGAGTTTAATTATTTCAAATGTAAGTGTACATTTTTTCCCGATGTATATTGTAAAACAAATGTCAACGGTCATGTCTGTACGCGGTCTGATATCAGGAGTTTCGTAAGCCTTTCAAAATAGCCTTTAAAAAATAAAAACGAGACCGCGTATTATAATATATCAATATATATATTCTGAGACTAGTATGAATTAATAGGTATACTTTTTTTATGTAGAGTCGAAGAAGTGGTTGACTACCAGCTACGCGTAATTCCAAATGAAGAAAAGTCACTCCGAGATTCTCCGTAAGAAAAAAGAAGACATGTTCCTAAAGTATAACAAGCTTTATCAGCAAACTAAATTACAATGAAAAAACTTGTATGTTGAGTAACAGGTAACCTGACACAACTTGGCACAGCCCATAAATAAGTCCAATTAATAACCTAATTATAACAGATAAAAAATGGGGTGAGCGCAGACCGAGTTCTAATTGGCGATGCGACTGTCACGCAACCAAAATAAAGCGAGCAGTAAACATTAAGGCTTGTGGGGCCGGGACCATAAGGAAATAAAAATACTCGTAACGTATGATACCTACACTAAACAAGTACGGCACGGCAGGCTCGTGAGATACATCCATGCTTGCGGCATGTAGATATTAATGTAAGCAGGTACTAATCAACACGAACCTGGTGTTATTCACGGTTATGCTAATTGTCCAATCAAAAAACGCTGGTCTTCCAAGAGCCCACTTGGATGGGGATAAATCAATGAAGAGACAAAAAAAATGGTAATATAAAATAAACAAATTACAGTAAACCGAAGGTTACACGGTCACTATATAAAGCGTAAATTTTTACTGTAATGCAATACTGTTTTACTATAAGTATAGTTCTTAAGAACGATAAATAAGACACGCTGCGGTGCGCCAAGATATCGATAGGGCGCCTTGGCAGGGAATGAATAAGATGGTAATGATTCATTCGGTTTCGGCTGAGTACAAACAATTATTAACTATTATCAATGATTCGGAAAGGAAGATCCTTAAAAATTTACGAAAAGAAATCTTATAATGACATGATGATTAGCAACTATTCTACCAAATTACGAATCATGTTGCTAATGAGAATATTCCTTCCAAAGCTTAGTAAAAACCCCGCAGGCAAACCAAGTTTTGAATCGTGAAGCTTTGAAAGCACCCCAGAAAATATGAAACCTTCACGAAAAGAGAATTTTCCAAGCAATGAAGTAAAATTAAAATTTTCCAGAAATATAGGAGAAATACGTGAATGAAAAGCAAACTTTCAAGATTCAAGTTTTACTTTTGCAATGTGCTACGACGAAGTGAATTAAAGCAAATTTTGCGGGAGTAAAAATATCTTGCAACTAGGATATTATAATTATTTTGGATTTATAACACATCTAAGCTGTAAGATATTTTTAAAGATACATACAATACAATACAATACAAATCGTCTTTATTGCACACCAGTAATAAACAATATAGAAAAAAACACAAACAAATAGGATGTGTGCTTATTGCCCAATATACAATACATATTGGGATGTGTGCTTGTCAACACTTGAATTTAAATCCAGTGGCGAGAGTACTTCACGCGACAATTTTAGCGAGCATAAGAAATTTTACCGGCTGCAACCGTCCGGAGTGGCCACTCCAAACTATCAGTGGATGAGAAAGTTTTTCTACATTCCCTACAGGCAGAAAATATTTAGTAGCTAGTTGGAAAATTTTGCACATTCTCCTGTAGACGAAAAAGAACATGATGTGATCTGGTGTGTCTAATAGAGTCCTATGATCCTGCAAATCCTTACTTCATTTCTACCTTAAACTTTAACGGCTTCAATTGAGATGCTATACTTGTTTTCATTTCACACGTGTCGTTATAAACCTACTGCATTTAAACCATTGACACCCTCACCCCACGCGAATACTGGCCGAGCAGGAAAACGTCCAACGCTTTCGACTACCTACACGGCTCCAGTTTGCTTCTTAGGAGCTTTCAAATAGAACTTTCTAGAAACTTGTCCCAGCAATGTGACAAACAGTTAAAGTTTTACCAGTTCATTACAATGGTGGTCATAGATGTAATTACTTCGGCCTTCCAAAAGTTACATGTTACCATCTATATACAATTAAGTATCAATGTAAGTAACTTAATCAATGAAACATTTCGAACTAGAATTCGTTGACAATTCATTGACAGACCGATATACACTCTAGACAAACGTTGTTATTGTTGCTTCTCGATTCGGCAAAGGAAATTTCAATTTGTGTGTATATATGTTTAAATCGGTGCAGACCACTTCGCAGAAATTGGTATCCGCCTGGAGAAAATAACTGTATCGGAGTGGACGTGCGCCTTATCGTCTCGCAGCATCAGTTGGAATGCAGACCTATTACACGATCGAGTGTTATAAATGTAGCTTATTACCACCAGCGGCGACTGTACGCCATCATACGAAGCATTTTTTTTTCTTTAGGTATTACCATTGAAATTCTGTTAGCCGATTATTAAAAGGCAGTATATTTTTCTCATGAACATGTTGCTACGAACTATAGAAATACACAAATAATATCTGATAGAGACAACTCTCTTTCACCTCTTGAGAATTGTAATTAACTTCTTATTTATCTGTTAACCATTAATCATTTATATGTTAACTTAAAAGCAACTCGGTGCAATTGCATCATCAGCTGTGAACGGTTTAAAATATAAATTATAAGTTCCACTCTGACTAAGCTATGTAACTAAAAAGACTACAAGAGATAAATGAAACATTGTTAGTTGGTTGTTGAACGATTCATTAGACATATTTATGAATGAGACAGCCGCCAGGCGAGATCAATAGTCGAAGTGGTAATTAGTCATTAGAGAAGGCAGACCCGCCCGACGCCAGCCGGTCGCCTTTCGAGAAAATGATAATTAATACAGCACTGTCCCTCTTTGTATAATTGTGTACAGCTGGGAAACAACAATTAATCTACGCAGCTCCTCGGCACACATTTTTTTAATTTCACTAATGTATTTGTTCACGTAATTCATCGTTTTATTTATAGTTTTACTAGTGGACCTGACCACGCGTTGCCGTGGTTACATTGTGTCAAATCATATTTGACAAATATCGTTCGTTCAGAATTTGATTTTATGTAAAAAATTATTGACAATTGACATTTATTATCTGTTTATTTTATAAAAACTCCTATCTTTTAAGTTTCGTGCTTTTAAGTGGTTTCGGAGATTTTCGCAAACGAACATCGTGACACGGGATTTTTATATATATAAGAGATTTCAAATAAAAAATTATCTTCAAATTAACATTTAATTACGGGGTGATCAACATTGTTATCGCGTTCGCCTCACACGGGGTCTCTTATCTTGACGAACGTGTTTGCGACTAAACAATCATTGAAGTGGAGTTTGCAAGGAAACGTACCGAAAATCGCGTCAAGTCATACCTACGGGAAGTGTACGATATTGGGTGATAGTCAGCTGTCGCTGAGAAGCTTGCATACCTGTAACAAATATAAAAGAAGAACATTATCGTAACAGAACTGTAACAACAGAACGGTCGGCTCACATCACACTGTTCTACTGTTACTCAATTTCGAAGAATCGACACGGACATGGTTTGCGGAGGAGGAAAATGATCGGACAATTTAAACATATATACATCAATTGATAATAAGGAATAAAAGATAAGTAGCAGCAAACGCACATAACGTTTAACTAACAAGAAATCGAATAATGCAATGTCAGATGTTAATGTTTGACTGGCCTCGTGGTCGAGTCGAGTGGTTACAGACCCTGAGTGCAAAACCGGAGCTCGTGGCTCCGATTCCCACCCGGGACAATCATTTGTATGATGAATACATTTGTTTGTTCTGTGTCTGGGCGTAATAAACATGTCTATATAAGTACTATATCGTATTGCCTAATTTGGGATAGCACAGCCGCGTGTGGAATTGTCCCCGGTTATTTATTTATTACTTAGTATTATTTATTAAGCCAGCGTAGTTCAAGTTAGATCCGGCAACCGTTGCGAACCGGTCACGGCTCATTGGTAACGTTCAATGTCGAGTCGTGTACCGACGGCGGGACATGCACACATTCGTATGTAAACGGTACTCGTGGCACTCGTCATTGCGACCGAGTACATACAAAAATAAAGAGTCAAGTGAGAGTGGAATAACAGAAACATCCATGCGTCAACGTTATGACGGGTATTGTATTTATCGTTTTTGCCGACATGCTAGACAAATAAGGCAGCAATTTTCTGCACGACGGCTTTTAAATGCGTATGGGATTATTTTCTTTGCTTTCATAACACAGACAAAGTATTATTGGCCAGAACTCTAGAGAATTTTTCGTTTCAAAGTCGAAATCATTATGCAACTATGTAGAAACTGAATGTTAGACAACTAAGATAGAATTATTATTATTATGAGTTCCTATTACCAGCATATTACATTTGCAATACGAAATGAACTTATCAAAATTAGGTTAACTGTTGTCGGGTATAATCAGATTTTTTTCGGCTTAGAGATTTTATTCAGAATCATAAATGAACCTCTAAAATGTATGGCGGCGCTTTTAACAAAACATCTTGTAACAACAACAAACAATAATATATAAGACGCGAGACTACTGAACAAAAATTTTGATATCAATAGATGAGTAATATCGGGTATCGAACTTGCGGCCTTGATTAAATTATACATAGCTTTTAATCTTAATTTATGTTAATTTGAACATATCTAGTTAGATTTATTGTCGACCATAATTACATCTTCGATCGAAGCCATTGTAATTCAAATGAGCCATATTTATACAAATTTATATATTTTTTTATTTTAATTTTTTTATTTTTTTTTATTTTAATTTATTTCTATTTTTTTTACTGCTTTCTGCCTACCCCGCAATGGACCTGGCGTGACGATATGTTGTTGTCGTTGTTGTTTTATACAAATGAACGTGTTGTCCCCATACTGGAGTCGGTGAGGTAGGTGTGTTAGTTTCGTCTTGGCGTTATCACGTAACTGAAACGCAGCGATCATTGCCCCGTGGCCCGCCGTCCCGGGCAGCCTTTCTCCGTCTGTGGGCCGTCTGGGCGTCTGGCCCGCCGCCGCCGCCCGCCGCGCCCGTCGCGCTCCACCAAACAGATGAGATAGCACTTTCCAATCATTAGCGGTGCCGCTCGGAGCGCCTTCCGAACTTGCCAGTACAATGTCGACGCTGTGTTTAACGTTGTATTGTACCATCGTTTTTTTACCACTTCAGGCGCTTTTTAATATCGCATGCACGCGTCGAAGTCACATAATAGACTACTGTCTAAGTCTAATTTCTTTTCTTAACAATTTTTAATGAACCAGTGATGGTTTAAGCCTTCCAATACTACAGTCTACGGGGTATGTGAATTAGTGACATATAAACTAATTGATGGCAGTAATAAGTGTTGTGGTTGTCTGTTAATCATTACCTTCTGATAGATACGAGTTGAACTTTAAAAATGCATGTAAATCGTCAACGTTGCTCATTATCCAGTTATTATACTTTACGGTTGAATGTCGCGTGTGGAATAGATGGTTGAAGTTATCGCAAGCATTGCTAAAACAATCTTTGCCAATTAGTTACTTTATGCTCAGGTTTCGTGACTGCAGACAGTAATTGCGCCCTCTTCAGTAAATAAATGTCGGACGAATTAGGGAGTAGTCTAGTGACGTTAATAGATAGGTTTTAATTAGGGATAATAATTAGGAATTAGGCTTCCAGAAACCATGGAGCTGTTAGTCTTTCTGTTGTTAGGCAGTAGGATTGGCCTATTTCTAATTTGACCGGTAATAATATGATGAAGATCCATTGTTGAAGATTTCAAAAAGGCATGACATGTGTCTGGCTGCAGTCGTCTATTGTAGAACCTTTAAAATACAGGCTTCCGTCAATGAAACGTAGCTGTGTTGCCGTGTTTACTCTCATTAAAGGTTAAAAACTCGTTGGAATTTCAATGCGAATGTTTTCAATGAGTTTTTTCCAGTGCGTCTCATAACTCACGCCAACTCGTTGCGGTGTTAAGCTTTGAGCTAAAAAATACACATACTTACTAATACAGCAAGTACGTAGTTGCGGAACTGTATGGAGGCTTCTCAACTATGCTGGTTCAGTGTTATTGAATCGTGTATGGGTTTTGGATGGGCTGCGACGATTGGACACGGGTCATTGTCGCAACTGTGGGGGAAATAAAGTATTGCAAGAATGTAGAGAAAAAGAAAATAATTGAGTTCCAGTTTACAGTCCTACTCTATTCCTACTCTAGTCCTACCTGTCCTAACTCTTCGAAGGACTAGTGTTTCATTTCAACGTGAAATATAGATCCGCATCCATTTCGCGATTTCTGACATTTGAGCTCCTTCATCTCAATCAGAGCTGCCTAAGGAGATATCGTATATTATTATCTGGAAAATGTCCTCATCTTAGCCTTTAGAGAACAGACATTAAATTAGACTTTACATAATTACATAATTACAATAAGTAACGCTGTGAGCGAAGCTGCATGCGCAAACGAGTATGAATACAATATTACGGGACACTGGCGCCATTAGCATTCATATGGAAATCATTACAAGATTGTATCGACGGTGGTTATTTACGGCCTCGCATTCGTTAATCCGCCGTTTTTCTCATAATACCTTGTTCACCCTTTTGGCTCGATGGTATTTGCGAACGCAGGCAAACGGCAGAGCTATTAAAATTATCCAGCCGTAAAAATAAAATTTTAATAGTGGTAAGAATTTTAATATGTATAGATTTTCTTTGAAGAGTTCCACCGGTAACTACGCCTATTTCTGCAAACAGCGCCTACGTTTAATTACGGAGAAAATGTCTATTACAAATTTCAATTATACCAGATGCATAGTAGTTTAATCGTCAATAAATAATGGCTGACATTTTGTAAATGTCGTAACCGTAACACACGTGCGACTACATACATTGCATCAATGGTGAGGGTGGTATAATATCAATTTTCGCAAACCCAAACCACGTGTGCAAATTAACCATTAGTCAATAATTTGTAATAAACTCCAGGGTTCCCGTTATCCGCCGTATAAACTACGTGACATTAATTTATTTCATTGAACAACTATTCGCTACGATGAATTTGTTTATAACAAAATTATTACAATACAAGGAATAGAATCGGTCCGAATTTTTTTTCAGGTCTTCATAATATCATTCTCATGTTAGCATGGTTGTTATAATTAGGTTTGTTTATGTAACTATATTATAATAGAATGTACGAAGCATTTTATTGAGTGGACATACAGCAAGAACGTCTCTTTTATAAAATAAAGATGCCATCCAATAACGACACGAGTTAAACGACACTACCAACAGTTGCCATTTCCGATGATACTTTCAACACGAATAAGAGACCTTTAGTGTGGGGAAAGAATCAGAAAAATCAATTTCACCTTGAACCGAGCCGTAAGCGAAAAACATTTTCTTTATAACAAGTTTTCTCGTCGAAAGGGGTTGGCGATACTTTAATCTGACATCCATCAATCAAATTGAATCTCGATTAAAACTAGACCACGTGATATGGCATTTTCTTCATTTAATCTGTTAACAGAAATGGTTATGCTTTCCAATTGCCAGGTTAATTTCGAAAAGGTTATCGATGCGGGTGAAGGTTAAGTTGAGGTTAACAAATTCTGAAAAGTGTAGCGTGATCGTGGGTCTTAGCGTGGCTTTCTGTGGTCCATCGATCTTTGGGTATTACGAAAATGTTTCTTGATTTACAGCATGTAAGGTATACACGAAAGCATTTTAAATCTACCATAACATTTATCAATTTTCATATCTGAGCATTAAAAAGAAATTATCCGGTGTCGATATGGGAAAACGACAAATAACGCACGTTCCAATTTAATTACATAAACAGTTCGAAGTATAACGGCATTCCCCATTAGAGCAGTTCTTTCAAATAAATTGTACCTGTTCGACCAACGTAAAGGTCATACATTTCTCCACAAACGGCGCCGTTCCGCGAATTCATTGCGGAACATAGACAACTCTAATGTCGCAGATTAATCAATCATTATTATACAGATAGAGATCAACTGTGTCATCGTTGGTCTTTGTCTATCTATATAATATGAATATAATATTTTGTTTATTGAGAGATATACCAATATATTTTACAACAGTAACTTCTGTATAGAAAGGAACACCTTAAAGCCTGATAGAATTTATCCCTATAGACTATTTATTTTATGACGTATTTAAAGGCGATGTTTTAATTATATGCTATCTAGTAAAGTATATGCTGTCTAGTATAAATATATTTTCAAAGACAAAGACAAAGACAAAGACATTTATTTGCACAAATATGGGTACATTTAAAGATGTTACAGAATTGTT
>DWGJ01004051.1:0-12272 GCA_018246895.1 Aspitha aspitha aspitha | reverse complement strand
TACTTACATACATGTAGCTTCGTATATTAATACTGTACAATTTATAATTTTGACGGATAGTTTTTGTCATAAGTATAGATTCTTAAACAACTAAACCACAATACCTTGGCTAGCCAATAATCAATTTATATCTCAATTACTTGGAAACGCTCGTAAATAAATCACAAACGTAGTAAATAATTCCTTGCACGATTTGTATCAATAAAGTATTTGTACATTTAATGTGTAATTGGATACCAAATACTTAATTGAATACTTCTATTTCATAAAGATTGAATATACATATATTCTAAACATCGATTTAATTAGAATATTGATCTCAATTTACTTATCTAAAGGACTTCAAACTTGTCTTCTAATCGGTCGTCAAACGTTAATTTATTATGTGTACAAATATTGAATCATAGCTTTGGGTGTGCGAAATTATCTGCAAAGGCCTATTATAGGTACAGTATTCAATTGTTTGATTATCCGTATACGTATATAAACATCAGTATAAAATTTAAACAGCCGTCTGTTTGTGCATAAAAATTATAAAATATTGTATACATGAATACCAAAAACATAACAGTTATAAAAGTGTTGTAAAAACATTTATGTTCATATTTCTATTAATTTTCAAATTATGTATATTTAGATTTGTTGAAAATTCACTAAAAATTAAAAAAAACGATAATTTGAGATTTCATTGATAATATTATATAACAAAAACGAAACCGGTATTTAATGTTATGAAATCATCTTACTAGCTGACGTGATTTTTGGGTTTTCCCTATATTTGTTAAGAATAGTTTTAAATTCCTTCAATTGTACATAAACATCTTTATGCCCTGTCCAGTAGATACAGACGAGGAAAGCATACCAAAAACAAAGTCGACGTACATAGATTTAATGCTCATTACTAACAGCCTTCTTGTGATTATTTACTATTAGCTGATCGAAAAGTTCTTCATAGACAGGCTTCTCCACACATTCTCTCTCTAAACATTATCTGAGTTTCCCGAACTCAATCATGGCAGAACTCCATATAGTATGTATAGGTTGGACACTTACGAGATCCTAAGTGTCTGTGTACCTTCTATAGTCGCATGTGGAGTATTGTAGAGTCATGATTTACGGTTTAGGCTTCTGTATAAAAACTGCAACCAAAACCGCGAGCGGCAGGCTTGTTGCTATGCACAAGTAGAGTTTCGTAATGATGAGTCAGCTGTGAGAACCGAGTGGGCGAGAGTAAACGGATGCATTGCGAGAACTCAGAGGATTCGTGATTTAATATGCTAATATGACATTTAGATGTCATAGATCAAATGCTTGTGTTAGAGGTCAGAGCAAAAGCTGCGTATCGGATTTTTTCAATAACGGATTAATCTACGATAACCTAAGGGTTAATCAGGCCCTCATTACTGTGCATAACCGCTTACACACGAGAATCATCACAAAAACTATGCTTAACGTTGCCGAAATTGACTTACGTTCTCAACCAGATATCGTATTAGATTCCTCAAATAGATACCTTCACTAAATGAGTTAAAGTAGTCATTTAAGAAACCAATTTAAATGCAGTCCTTTCCCAAATGTATAACCTGTTTTAAAAATATTTGGACCATTTTAAAAAGCACAGATTGCAGTATGTAATCATAGCACATAAGTATGCAAATCTAAAACATCAGTCAACTGTATAATTTGAGGTATTATGTCGATTCGATCTATAGTAGGGTCAGTTTTTAATAAAGCTTAGGTCAGTTTCCGGAACAATGGCGGCAGGAACAATAGCTACAATCAATTGTGTACAATTGTCGACGCGGGCACGTGCTAGTATAGCCGCCTGATAACATCAGTGCGCAGTAACCCTTACTTGAGTTTTGTTTTTTTAATAACTGTGTGCACGAGTTTAATACTAGGGAACTATTTTTTGGACGTAGCACCGGCTGGTCTAATTTGTTTGCATTGCAATTTTTTTATTGTCACACGTGGCGCTCATCAACTGCTATTAAACAGAAACTCGTCTGGTGTTTTAAATAATGATAGGCGATTGTGACTTCTTACCAATTGATGACCAATCAATAGTCAAAGGGCATTAAAAAATGTAAAACTGCCAAATATTATTTTTGTTCGCAATAGGTATAGATATAAGTATAGGTGCATACTTACATATCATGTGAAAATCTGTTACGAGCTTTACAATAGCTATAGCTGATTGCGTGTTATCACGGACTAAATTCCTCTTTACCCCAGCTGTCCTTAAATTATAATAATAACTCACCGTTCAACCTACACTTACCCTTGACGCTCCGTACGTGGTACTGGTTGTCACTAGCTATTGACCGGTCCACGGGCCACTACCTTGAGTCCATCGTTATATCAAACGTGGACCCCGCTTTGAATAGCAACCAGTAAAGGCACGGACAAATATCAAGCATAACCTTAACTTCACGTAAGTATTGTCCAATAATTCTGTTTATGTTTTCGGATTATTCACTAAGCTTTATCCACGTGTGTAATGGCAAGAGCCTTAAAAGATTATAAGCTTACTAAGAATTAGACTTACCTAGGATTGAGACATACTACTACTAATTAGACTAGAATTAGATGTCACCACTACACACAATGTAACGTAATTAAGATACCTGTAAAAAAATGAATCCAATATATTGTCTGTAATGAAGGTAAGGATTTAACCATTTATTCCTCAGTGTCCAGTGCATGGTACGCCCGGTACCTACTGTCTATTGACATGTCATGGGTCATTGCGTTCCACCTTCCGATATTACGAGTAGATAATCTGAACATCAAATCAACCCCACACGCGTTATGTTTTAAGCATTATTCGTTCTATTAACTTTATATTTTTGAAGTGTTACGATAATTTAGGATGTGTTGCTTCTGTGTATAATCCTTATCAAACGTTAAGAAATATTTTTAAGTGGTTAATTGATGAACGAAAAATTTTGCGAAATACCTATTGTTTTATTGAGCAAAGATAAACTGATCGAAACAGTCATTTTGACTATGTACATACATATAAAAATGCAGACAACAGATAATTATTATTTTCGTCGTAACACGGCACATGACAGTGGAATAGAACAAGAATTCACGAAAATTGCGGCTATAAGGGTGAACGTTACTGGGGTAAGTTCGAGGCCAGTGCCGCCCTTATTAAAAAAGAAGGCCGGGAAACGCCTGGTACCGCTTGGCACTACGTATTGACCGGCTCGCTCGTCCGCCGGTGATAGGTCACAGCGAAAGCGAAGCCAGCTTGGGAATCCAACCTTTATAAAATAGCTAGCTGTGCCCGCGTGGAAACCAATTATTTTTTCCGTTTTTGCAACAATTGTCATTGCTGCTCCACTCCTATTAGTCATAGCGTGATGTGACATAGCCTATATCCTTCTCCATAAATGGACTATTCAACCCCAAAATATTTTTTGTCAATTCAAACCAGTAGTTCCTGAGATTAGCGCGTTCAACCAAACAAACTCTTCAGCTTTATCATATTAGTTTAGATGACTTTTATTCGAGAGGACTTATTTGCTTATCTAATGATTAGACTAATCTAAATTGACAGTACAAATATAGATATAAATTATTTTATTTTCAACCCCGATTTCATCTCCCTTAGGGTCGGAATTTCCAAAACTCTTTAAACCTCTCTTACAGAATAATGTCTTACATTACACAACATTCAACAAATATAAATGAAACAATTCTGTAATAATCAAGATAGTCTGTTATTTTAATTTCTTTCAGCATGACAACAGATCGGGTTTTACGGCTGTTATCAAAAGATATCGAATTGTAAACTTAATTTGGACAAAAAAACATTGGCGACTAGCGGTCGACGCTCCAAACGTCTGTCTCAGAGCTCTACATACTCGTATCTAAAAACCATTCTCGATCTGATATAGCGTGAGGACTTAGCGTAATTAGTAAAAAAATAATAAACCCTTTAAGACTTTATCTTATCAAAAAAAATTTTCATCTAGTCATGGTTTTTGACCAATAAAGCTCAACTTTACTTGACTATAATTTTTAAGCACGCAGTCATCACAAAAATCAATAACAGTCTTCTCGGAAACCAATTACTCGCGACATTGTGCAGTTCAATTAAAAAGTGCACATTTATAACGCATTAGCGACGCATAATTGCTCCAACCTTGGCACAGGTATGGATATAGCATTATGATTTGTGTAATTGTATGATCATAGGGGCCTTTGATTATTTTGTTGACAGCACTAAAACAACTGGTAACACGAGGCGATAAAAATAGTTTTAGATTTAAACAATAGATGTATATCCACGAATTGGTTTTTACATTGTGCAAAGAAATAGATAGTATAACCGTCCAAAGAGGGAACGCACCCAGTCTCTTGGCTACCACAAGACAGCGCATTAGACTCGTTGTTTTATAATGTATTTAGTTTAAATAAAATGATAACTTTGTATAAACTCGTATGTATTTAGTTTGTATTTAGTCTGTATTTAGTGTAATACACATGTATGCTTATTAATCTATTAAAACGTAAAGACGTTATGTATTAATAAAAAAATGTATTGCAACTAGCGGCCCGTCCCGGCTTCGCACGGGTATGAAATATATCCTATGTCACTCACTGAAAAAATGACTAAAATCGATCCAGTAGTTTTTTTATTCATTACTGCCCGTGGCCCGCACGCGTTAAATTTGGAGTAAAACAATCCCCATGATTATTTTACATATAAACCTTCCTCCTCAATCCGTACCAAAATCCGTTGCGTAGTTTTAATATTTAAGAATACATAGGGACAGAGAAAGCGACTTTGTTTTATACTATGTAGCGATTATGAAGAAATGTTCGTTTGCAACCTTTATATTTAGTTACCATGGTACGTACTTCATACAGACGTGAACAGTACGGAATATCCTTAAGGAAAACATCTGCATATACTAAGACGCGCGGCAGATGACTTACGTAACACTAATTTGCATGCAACTAAAAGACAACGGAGGGAAAAAAGTCAACAAAGAGCGATCGTAAGTGTTGTCAATCATTTTAGACCCCTGACCCTGCCCCGTGGTCAAGTTCGATTCTTAATTCATTTCTGATGACTCCGAGCCAAGGCCGAGCGAGATGACTTAGGCTGCCCGCTCACGGTACTCGCAAGATATCAATCGGCTACAATCACTCAAATATTAGCGACCAATTTCTTTTCAGCCAAAATATTCGTGTAGTCTAAAGTATTTTTTAAGAACGGATTATTGATTATTAATTATTGAATTTTGCGACATAATGTAAGAGATGAGAATAATAATCTTAATTAGTGACTGTTAGCAGCAGAGTGAATTTGAAAATTCAAGTTTGTATCAAATATTATAAGTTTTTATCTTTGAAGTATGTATAAGTACCTAATATTACTTTCTATACGGAGTACCTAAATGTATTTTTGAGATTATACAAAGATATCTATGAGCGATAATGACCATTTGAAATCAATTACCCATCAATATTTCTACATTGTAAACGAATACCTACGAGTACATCTTTAACAAATGAACATCATCACTTTATTCTTTATACATAATCATTATTAATTGCAAATATTTATTAGTTTCTTGCACGTGTCGTCGTGTGAAATAGCCTTATATTTCATTTACATACAAACACATTGAATAATGACCGCTCATTGAATGAGGGGTCACTCTTTTTGTCATGACGGTGATTATTATAATTATTTGCTTTAACAGTTTGCTGATATATTGAGAGACGTTGAACTTTATTACCAAGGAACAAGGCTCACTTTCGCTTCGTTCGCATTTTTTAAGTTGCACATTAAGAGTAATTCTTCCTTTATCTCATTTGCGTGTGGTATATTAAGTACACAGCTCTATTCATAGGTAATAGAGCTTAAAATCGAATAAACATTGATAAGATAATAGTAAACTCTTGAATTTGTTTTTACTTTTGTTTACGGAATACTGAACAATGGTGGGCTAAGATTTATTTTTTATATATTGACTAACAGACTCTGAAAGATTTGTTAAATACAATTGGAATACAGCTTTGAATACAGTAGCTGACCAAATGTTTGAAGTTAAGTATTGGCACGCAACATTCATTGAGGTGAAATATCGAAAACAAAAGCCAAGGTAACTTTACATAAATAGCAACACAGTTTACTAGGTTTGCAGTGTTGCCATGTGTCGTTTTTATCTCTATTAGGGAGATGTGCCAGTGACAAAGTCACTCTCGCTTTTGCGAATATTGAATTAATACGAACACTTTGCAATCCGATATCTCTGTTATCTTAAGATCTATCCGAACGACAATTGATACTACACGGACATTATCGAAGAGAATATATTGTTGCGTAAAAAAGATTAGACGAATACGGTACGTTCGACTAAAAGCGATGCGCGATGAAAGATGAATTTTATTACGTATATGTTATTTAAGGCAACTTAATAACTTAATAACTAAATAAACATCATTACATGAAAAATTGGTACGCCCAGTTGTTACTACCAAGTAAATATTAAGAGCGTCCTAGGCAGATAAAATGCCCTAAAAAACCTAACGATTCGCACTGGAGGAGCATGATGAAGTATCGCTGAAAAAGTATTGCTGAATAGGTCACTACCTATCAAGCAGTGAAACCTAAATAAGGTCATAGCCACGAAGTATGATCGCTTTACTCTATCAGTCTACTCTCTGTCTGTCCTCTATTACTAGGTTTTGACATTATTTATATTTGTTAACTCACTACTCGACAACCGCTCTCAGTAGCACAAGTATCTTATATTGACAATTGCCTACTGGGATCATTTTGTGCGACTTGAATAGAATTATTAGCGTTAAAATTCCATTGTAAGCATTTGTCGCAAAGTAAATATTGTGACAAAAGTCCGTTACGCCGTATTGAGTTGCTTAAAGGACAATTGGCTTGAACGTCTACAATAATGGACTAGGTACTTAAAAAAACATTGGCCCGGCGAGATTTGACGATACGCAAGCTCTCAAGTATCATATTATATACGTTTTCGGTAAGTAATTTCAATTTTAGAACACTTTCCGTAGATGATATAAAATTCCTGTGATAATAGTTGCATTCAATTTTTGAACACACTCGTAATGTATATACGCTTTTGCGAGCATCCAATTGGTTGACTCAATAACGCATGCTTAGTTCCGTTACTTAGTTAAGCTGATTCTAAGCGTTTTCCTCAGTTATACTAAACACATTTGACATTTTAAAGGATAATATTTATTATTATATGTCGTTATAAGTTTATGGCAATACATAAATTGTAATACATTGTTGGGTATTGTTGCTATATATACTGTGAAAAAACTTACATGTTTTTCTTTTTGTCCATTTATTTCTATTGAAATTTTCAGCCATCATAATGTATATAATTGTGTTGTTTTTGTTATTTCGAGCGTTCGTCACATACTTAAGTAGACACTCACATATAGGTACATATATCATTAGATCTCATATCTGGACATACTGGTAGATAAGTGGAAGTATTTCCTTAGATACACACCTTATCTTATGTATATGTAATAACGATCGCATCTCATCCATAAGACTTGATGTATGAATTGTTATATCTTAGATAAATAAATTACGATCGGAGCATTTGTCAATACATTATCGTACAATTTGTCTTTTAATACAATTTCCTGACAGTTACGAGTATTTGTACGAGTCCAGTCCTTCGAATTCTAATGTCAAATTTGAATGTAGCGATAGGTGACCTCCAGCCCACATGGCAGTTGGCCCACGCCAGCCAGTCATTTGCGATTCGGGTCGCGTAACCATTGTTCAACTTTTATTTGGAATCCCCGATGTTTCGACAGCTTGAGGGCTCGTCATACTGTAACCGCACCAGCTTATGTAGACCCCCGCCAGCTCCTACCGAAATTCGTCAGTCCTCCACTTGAAAACTAAACCATAGCTCCGATTAAACAGGAAGCGGAATGTGGTCAGTCAAAACTTTCCCTAATGCTTGCAAAATTCAATGTCGTCATGTTTGATGTCTTGGCGTTCGATCAAAAGAATTTATGTTTAGGGTAATATGTGCCAACAAATGTCCACTTTCTTTGTTATGCGATCTACCCAAAGGAGTTTCACGAACCTACCAATACATACTGTGATAAGTTGTGGCAAGTAATTTTTTAAAGAGATTCAATGATGATTTTTAATAAGATTTTTTTATGATTTAATGAGATTCAGTACATGTTTATTTCGCGTATTGAAATCCGACTTTGTAAAGTAGTCTGATAATATTTAATAAAAATATATGTGTATTATGTAATATGTACCTATGTATATGTACATAGTTTATAGTACAGAATCTGCCTAGTTCGGGGTCAGGCCGTATGTATAGGTATCACAGAATATTATTATTTCTACAAAGCATAAAAGACGATGTACATGTCTATTCAATAATGCCATTAAAGCGACATACAGAGTCGAAAACATGTCATTACAATTGTATGTTCCAACAAAGAGATGCTCTTATTATTATCCAGTTTTTACGTACATTGAAGTATTGAAAATAAACTCATTTGGTAATGATAAGTTGCGAAGTTCGCGTCAAACAATGGTGGTATCGCGACCACTTTCGCGGTTCGACCAAATGTCGGTGTATCCGCGTACGGTAAGAACACGAATCTATGGAGATTCAATCACATAAAACACTTTTCACACTATGTTTGATGGTTTTATCTTTTGGGCGTTCGTTGAAACGGCGATAGATTGTAATTTTAATACATATGTATTATAAAGATATATATCCTTTATATATGTCGGGAATTATGTAGTTGCTATTAACAATTCGCGCGGAAACATAGATCATTCAACATCGCGGTAACATAAATCATACATAGATCAATCAACTTCAAAATTGAATCTTTCGACAAACCTGCACATTGACTCTGTTCTCAATAATAGAGTCATAGCCAGCTAGAGTCGATTAAAAAACATACAATTTAATTTAATTCGATTGAAACTCCATTCCATCTTCATCGCATAAAACAAAATTATACTGGGACATTGAGTAAATGTGATGCATTGTCAATAGAGTTATCAAGCAGACGTTGTCCTTGACAGCTAGCGGTGCAACGCATCAGCTCAAGACGTAATGATCCCATAGTGATTTACTATAATAACCATCTGTTAGCCATCGTAATAATAAAATTAAATTAATGTCTGTCAAGTAATTGTTGTCTTAAACAAAAATGTGATACTCGTATAGGTATAGGTACTCTGGTATATTATGAAAGTTGGTTGAGTTTCAGCTTGTTTTTAAAAAATATCTTTAATATTAATTTATATGTGGCTACTGACACTAATCGCCCATTCATTAAGTTCGAACGTTCGCGGACGTTTATAAACTCATTAGCCACATGTCCTACAGTTACCATTAAGTGCGAACCTTTTTTTAGACGACACCGTGAGCTTTGCGGTCGGCATGTGCGGGATTAAGTATTTAGGCTCTGGTCAGCCTTTCACCTGTTCATATTCTGGCAGCGCGACAGCAGTTGGTTACTAAGCAGTGGAGTCATTCAAATTTTGGTTGTTTATTTGTATTTCCATATTCAAATCGGTTTTTGAAGATCCGCTTGTTAAACCTAAGCTCTTGTAAGAGTTATAAGAGTTTAGCTTTAACAATTATAAAAGTTATGATTGGCCTCGTGGTCGAGTGGTTAGAGACCCTGACTGCAAAACCGGGGATCGTGGGTTCAATTCCCATCCAGCACAAACATTTGTGTGATGAGCACATTTGTTTGTTCTGTGTCTGGGCGTAATAAAAATATAAGTACTATATCATATGTGTATATATGTTTATCAACTGTCCGGTCACCATAACACAGGCATTAAATTGCCTAATTTGGGATCAGCGGTGTATGGAGTTGTCCCCTGGTTATTTATTTATTTATATTCAAAAAGGGCATTTTTCTAAACTAAATAGTAATATAGATGTTATATAATAATATTCCCAGCGCTAAATAATCGTGTCAAAAGTTGATAAAGTTAATCATGTTTTTTTCTGTTTTTTTTTTTAAATACAATGTGTCAGGGGTATAACACACAAGATCGTTCTGTGACGCCAACTTCCGTGAAATAATAAACCAATAATAAAAGAAATATCGTCAATATCTTTATTATAAAGAGTACAGATTAATGAAATATAATAATTTTTATGAGCGTTAAAATCAAGTGAAAGTGTCCCTTTACATAGACTCAGAAAAGATCAAAAATACTGTGCTTGTATGACTATATATATATATATATAACATTACATAAAATAGATGTACGAACTAGTTCTTTTGAAATCTTAAGTAAGTAGCTTACCATAATGCAAATCGTAATATTGGATGTATTATGCAACATAACGCAAGACACCTCGTTTGGCGGGCTGTAGTCGGCTGAAACAAAAAACGATATAAATCATAAGTCCATTACACGTTGTGTTGTGAAATATATAATTGGTTTTGTCTATTTATAATGAGTGGTAAATGGCGTTTAATTAATGGGAGCCGTGAATGATGAAGAGAGATGGTTCGTTGCTACACGCGGATCGGTTTGAATCTGCCCACTTAAAGCGTAGGTTAGAAAACTGTTTTGTTCCATTGAATACTGCCTACTTGGTTAGTCGAGGCTAGTTCGAAACTTAAATACAAAAACCACGCTTTACTCGCGACTCAACCAGCGTTTTGGTGGAATCCTGAGATTTTTACGCGTGACAAAATGATCTTAACTTAACCACGATAATACATATATTGTTGCTATACCAACAGACTTAGCGCTTCACAATATAGAGCTGTGTCTAACAGTGGAACAATAATGTGGTTAAAAACAATACCGTTTTATTCAAAAATGTCTTTATTATTTTTATTAGCCAAGAAACAATCTGAGAATAAAGTCAAAATCTAGTTTTAGTGACAGAAATTATTTCCACAAAATAATTCATGATGTACTAAATTTACATAAAAAAAATTTAGAGATACTGTTTAACTAAAACATTAATCTGATTTACTACAATAAAATATAAATAAAACTCATTCAGTCAATTATAATAAAAATAATTATAATTGAATGAATAAGTGAATGAATGACCGATTGAATGTTTTGAAAGCTCGCTCGTGTCACAAAGGGTGTGGTAACAGAATTGTACAGTCATCAACATAACAAAGTTGAGGAGCCTGACATTTCATATTGTACTTATTAGCATACTGGCCAGTGTGGACTTTGCTTCAATTTAAATTTTTAAACAGCCTTTCACAATAGTTGTACGCGTCCACCCGACATGTATTATGCCTGCATGAGATGCACAATGTTTGTGAATTGGAAATTTGATATGATAAATAAATTTTCAACTTGACCTATGCAATGTACACTATAAATTTTTAAACTTTTATTTATATTCCGCTAAAGTTGCCACTACGTGTAATATGGTCAATAACGTCTACGGAGAATACGAATTGTTTACAAATGTTTTTATCATTTTAGGAAGTTTTGTTTTTGTTCAATTTTAAATTGTTCATTGTACTTATTAAATCTATTTTACCGTTATACGGTCCAGTAGGTAATACATTTTATTACAAAACCGACATTTGTTTACTTATCTATAACTTATACAATTGTGACGTAGATAAAAAGAAATAAAAACACTGACTTTGCAGATTCAATTACAAAATGGTAACATTGGTACACTACAGTCACAATACTGATTCATTAATAAACCCAATTGTTGATCTGTTCCAATACACTGCAAGCTCGTTTATTATAAAAACCGGTAAACGACTTAAATGACCATTGATAAATCGGTAGTTTTACGCTCGACGTTCATTCGAATTGATAAAACGATAAAGCGATTACCCGACGAATACATTTGAGACAATAAAACAAAACGCCTGCCCACTCGCCACAGTCCAATTGTTATAAAAAAGCAATCCCAGTATGTATGAATGGACGTTGTATGGGTAGAGTGGACAGGTAGACGAAATTTACTGAGAACGTCCGAATCTTATGATTTATGTTCCACCAGCCACTCCGACTACTCTGGGTTTGTCAATAATGAATTACTGTAATTTAATAGTTTTAAAGGTGTTTTAATAAACCATTTTAATTGATTAATTGCTGTTTGGAACACTTAACATTCCCTTGGATGTTTATAAAAAAAGGGCGCTGAGTTATGCGCCGTAGTAACAAGTGCCTGCCCCGCTGGTGTAGCAGGTACCAGTCTTACGTTGGAAGTAGTCCGCTTCGGTCGAGTAATTAC
>DWGJ01004050.1:0-12273 GCA_018246895.1 Aspitha aspitha aspitha | reverse complement strand
GGACTTAATGCCTGGAGGCATTCTCTACCAGTCAACCCGTGGCGATGGAGAGCATTTGGTGGTAGGCGTAAACAAATCGAAAGAATATAGGGTTATACATTTTATCGGATAACAATATTACTCCTACAATCGAAAATATTGAATGTGTATATGTTTTAATTATCAAGTATACTATCGATATCAGTAATTTTTGACTAACTATGCTTAAGAGATGAAAACGACATACCCTAGTATTGAAACGCAAGAATATAAAACTCCATAATGCTTTATTGTTGCTATAAATTCAAAAAGTTTCGGTATCGTAACTTTATTTCGAGAGCGATATTTTTCGAAGCTGTCACTTCGTACGTTCCTTGACGTACAGTCGCGTCGTAAAGTCGCAAAATTCAATTATTATATGGAACGTATTCATATTGCTATATTTTTATATATTACTAGATATTTATCCGGCACTTAATCGTAAATCTTTTTTGAACCGTTATGAAAACACATTTGGAAACCATTAACGTTTGTATTTTATAAATAACCTCTAATTAATTGCGTTGCACAGTTGAAGATTTCGTTTACGATATTTTCAATATATACGATTGCTACCAAATGTTGTACTAAACTTATTATTATTTTACCATCACGCCAGATCCTTAACGGGATGAACAGAAAGTACCGAGTGACAAATATCTCTGCCCTTACAAACTTAACGTGTTTCATGTACATTCATCACCCTTTAAGGTGTTACCATATAAGTATAATCTTTTTAATCCTCAGAAATCTTAATTTTATACGTAAACAAAGGAACATCTACAAGCAAACTTAAAATTGTGGTAATTAATAATAAATAATAAATAACGGTGACAATTCCACACGGCTGTCTGATCCCAAATTAGGCAATTTAATGCCTATGTTATGGTGACCGGACAGCTGACAAACATACATATATGTACATATACGATATAGTACTTTTATAGATATTTTTATTAGGCCCAGACACAGAACAAACAAATATGCTCATCACACAAATGTTTGTCCTGGGTGGGAATCGAACCCACGACCTCTGGTTTTGCAGTCTCTAACCACTCGACCACGGGGCCAGTCAAACATAAAAGCTTGATTTTAAAAATATTTTTTACTAATAATCTTTACACTACACTTCCTTTTATATAAAGCATGATTGTTATGTCGGAATCACTTTATCCTTAATTGTAAATTAAATATAGTCTGAATTCTGAATAGGCACAAGTGGCACTCCCCGCGCCCTGTCGGCGATTTCTTGCCGACCGCTTATTAAAATACCGTGAAGTATTTCGATATAATATCGCCACTCGTGGAATTTGTCCCCATTATTATTATAAAGACATCCCAATTTAATGAGGAAGGCACATAAAATCTTAACAAATTTAAGAATAGGTACTCAGTATTCATATAATATTACATACGAGTAACTACTTGGGACAATTTAAGCAGTTTGATGATAACAACCCTGAATGATAACAACAAAATGGCTGTTCAATTAATACATAGATATACGTATACGTGTATTTTTAAATACTTTATACAGATAATTTTACACCCAGATACAAATTAAATATTCCTGCATATCGCATTAATATTTGATCTGGTTGAGAATTGAACCTATAGCCCGCGACTAAGCAGTCAGGTTCACCAAAAACTAAATCAACGGACCAAAATAGCCTGTTTTTAAATGGATTTAGTGACTTGTTAACATTTTTTTTTTTAATTATGAAATATAAACATTATAAACAACTTATATAATCATAAGGTAATAGTAATTTAACAATACAACCAACAGTCGTTTGGGGAATATTATATCCACTAGTAATTTGCAAATAGATTAATTGAAAATGTCTATATTTATTTACGACAGTTATAATTTAAAACGCCACATAATACTATAGGAGCAAGGATATGAATAAAACTTTATATTATGAAAAATTCGCAGGCGCTATATAGCGCTATATCAAGACAGCTAAACGCAGCCTCATTCTTTAATGGTAGATACACATTTACCTGCAAGTACCTACGCGATGTCTGAAACGTGACGGGGTTAAAGATTAGACAACTAATGGGTTAGGAGGCAAATAGTTTATCAACTATTTTTAATAAGCGATCCTAATGACCACGTATTTGTTCACGTGTCATGGTCAGCTCCCCTTCGAACTTTGCTAGTCGTGGTCACTTGTCAATATTACAAACATGATTAACAATTCGCATGTTATGTTATGCATCTAAATTTAATACAAAATGAATTCGTAGTGTTGAAACAGTCTTAGCTCTTACAAATGACGGCACAAAATATTCAGGGTACAGATACGAATACTATGAAAAGGCATGCTTATGGGCATGATTAAAAGGAACTAGCATTGTTTGTATTCTTTGTAACAAAGCATGTACACGATACTAAATAAATAGCAATTGCTGTATACTGGCATCATTTTGTACCATAAGCATATATTTTGTACCATAATCATACTGTTGATATCAACATACATGTATGTATGTATATTCAGCAAGTTCCGAGTATTCACCTTTCGTCCTAAATAAATGCAATAGAAATTCTCTTTGTATAATTACTCGTATGAACCAAAGTCAATGCAAGGATGGTCAGAAGTTCACTCCATTGAGACTAAAACGGATAAAATTTCTCGCGCACCACCTTTGTGCCGCTCGTGGCGGCCGCTTGCACTAGAGAATTTCGAATTTCGAATTTCACAGGACACCCGCACTGAACTGGGGCAATTAACACGAACGCCACGGGGCGTTTGTGGTTGACGATCGCGGGGCATTCGGGGCCGATGTTCGATGGGAACGGGCGAAATGGAATTTCTGTGTGAATTTATGCGTTAATCAAAACAACATGTAACACAATAAATACAGCGCCGTTGGCGACATCGCATCGTGACTGACTCACTTGGTCTGGTGGACGGAATGATCTTGGTTGTTCAGGCGTGGTGTGTTGGTTCGATTCGAACACAAGCCAAATGTCTCTTATTATAAAAATCCCGTGTCACGATGTTCGTTTGCGATAATCTCCGAAACCACTAAACCGATTTCAATGAAATTCTGTACATATCTATTATTTGATCCAACTTAAAAGATAGGATAGTTTTTATAAAAGATATAAATAATAAGTGTCAATTGTTAACAAATTTTTACATAAAATAAATTTCTGAACACACGATATTCGACCTCTAAGATTTGACATGTATAACCACGGCAACGCGTGTTCAGGTCCACTAGTATGATATATAAGTTGAGTGTGCTGATAATATATATTTGTTTTGTGCTTGTATAAACAGAGACTGAGTTCCATCCTCTACCATCCTGACTAAACTTCTACTTACTACTACGTTTACTCCTCTTTTACTTTCATCAAAGTCGTCGTAAAGGCTCGTCTATTAGAGATACCTACTCTTGACCTCGCCTTCCTTAAGTAAGGCTTCGATTTAATTGAAGTATGTACATCTAGACCTCATCTAGGTCCGGCACTTCCGGACTCTATCATTCCTACTCGCGTTATAAATCGTGATTCTGCCAATGTTCATTATTTGTGTAAGCCCAAAATAAATCTTCTTTTACACCATGGTCCTCTTATCTCATTATAATATAGGTATAGAAGAAAGCGTAGAATTATATACATACATATATACATCAATTCACGTTGGAATAGGCAGGAACGCTAGACCGCCACTTACTAAGGTCTTGACACACTTTCCGCGCCCTCTACATTTATTCATTTTAGATGGAATTCTATTCTATTGTATTATTAAATCCAGAGCTGAGAAAACAGCTCTCATCTAAAATTCCGCGCTCTGTTGGTACATGAATGAAGAATTTATATATAACACGCTTGGTTTTAAGCGCACGCGATGTAGGGAATTTCATAGGTTTTTTTATTTACACTTTGGGTTGCAGTTTCACTAAAGAGACGGTATTTTTTTTTTTATAAAATGTGTAACTCCATGATAACGTAGAATTCGACTGGTGAAATATTCTTAAAATCGGATAAGTAGTTACCGAAAATTACCCCATAAATACAAAGTCACTCACAAACGTTATCACTTTATAATACATATTAGTATGGAAATATAGATATTATGGTGAATGTACGTACCAAGTTAATCAGATCAACACATCATGAAGTCTTATAAATGCCATTCATAGAAACAGCTAACCCAGTAATCCAAATAGAACAACTCACAGAAGACTTACAAGCTACGAAAAATACAAAACTTATTCACAGTATTCTATTGCATATCTTATCGCTTTGTAATAAAGCTCAATTTGCCTTGGACGTAACAGACGCTTAGTACTCTTTTAGGTGGTAATAAAAGTAGCAACATACCTGAATTACTTCAATGAAAGTTCGAATTATTCGTTCTTCTCAACTGAATCTCTACGCTATTCTTCATGAACACATAAATCACATAAATGTACCATTTATTTGTACACAAAGTGTTCCATTTGCACGATTACTACTTTAATGAAGCATAATAAAACGTAAACAGTGAAACTCATGGAAAGTACGAACTAACCTTTCAGCGCTTGCAACTATCTCCCAAATATTACTTACACACATTAAAAATGTTCGCATACATATTTATACTTTATGTGAATACGACACTTTCGTATTGTTATCGTAAATGAAATATTTACTAACAAAAATAATTGGAAACGAGGTAACCTCGACGGAAAGCATGTCAAAACTGTCATTTGTTCGACGCCATATTTCGCGCGCATGCGCGTCTGTGATGACTTCAACGCGCATGCCAGGTATAAGCTTTTTAAATTTTCGCCACTGGAACTTGCAAGTTGGGATTTCAAAAGTATTTAATATCAAGAAGTTTCGTTTGAATTTGATATGAGTTAAAGATCCGATTTTTCTTTTTTTTTGTTTGCTAGCTATTGACAAGCTTTAGTCTTATGAATATGAACGTTGTGTATAAGTTTAACAAAATGTGTGCATTCAATGTTCAAATTTTGATTAATACTTAGATTTTTATAGATTAAGTATATTCATTGATTCTAGTGGTATTCGTAACCCTTTGTTACATGAACGTCAATAACTTTCAAATTCTATAAATAATTCAGTGGTCGATTTGTGAACTCTGGGCCACAGCTAGTTGTTATCATGCAATGCTTCCGTTGTATCTGAACTAAAATACAGACAATTCCGACAGCTACCACTACCGTATAATGTCATGAATGGAGTAACGAATATTCCCACTACAATACAGCGAGAATATTTCGCAAGTGACGGCGCTCTTGGACACGACATTATTCGGTAACACACGGAAATGTAATCATTTGTTCTATTCCTGTGCACGAGGGTAGCCCAGGGATTTGAATCTGTTCTTGAAAGGGTTGATTTAATATGACCATTACTAGCATAGAGAACACATTATTGCGTGTAGGCGTATGTTTGAATACTCGTAACCGTGTTAGTGTACGAATGAGTTTTTTATCTTTCTTAAAATATTATACCTTAAAAGGAAATTCTCGTTTTAACTTAAAATTATAATTAAATCCTCGCGGTCCGTGACTAAACTGACTTATGACAAAAGTTTGGAAGACAAACCTATTAGTGACGGCACGGGCTGAACTTTAATTAAATTTTAAAAGAATTGCCCTCCCCAGACGAGAAATAAAAGTGAAGATATCTAACGGTGTCATAAAATTACTAAGATGCGTCCGTTTATCATCATTTATTAAAAAATGTTTATTACCTTTTTATACACAGGCACAAGCATTTTACAAATATAAGAAACCTTAAAATATGTAGTCTAGAACCCAGTATCGTGTTTGCTCGATTACTTACGCATCTAAAGTTTCTTCTTATGATTAGGTAGAGATTCTATCGACCTTAGACAAGCATGCTGCACCAGTGCAAATAGCGGAACTGATCTAATTGACTTGTTTTACTTATGAGGCTGTATTCTAATATCCTTTTGATACTATTAATGACTTAGAGTCAATTCGAACCTTTCGAAACCGCGATAGTCACGCTTATTTCTGCCGCTATGAAGCTTTATTCATTTATTTTTCCCGCGGTACTAGGTATGCAACATAATAGTAATATGCGAAATCGAATTATTTTTGACTACTTATCATTTAACGTAAACACAGCATACACAAAATTCATAATAAATAAGGTTTGTGATTAAATTTTACTTTTAAAGTAATATAAATTCCAATTGAAAAATATAAATTAAATGAAATTTATCGTTTCATACAGTCATGCGTGTAATTGATTTCGATTTTATTAGGGCGAAGTCAAAAGAGCGCGAGCGAAATAATTAAGCTGATAAGGGCGGTGGCACACGCCTTTTTGTGTCAAGTCACATAACTTAATCGCTGAATGACAAAGCTCTATGCTGACTTTACCTTATGCCGTATTAAGTACTTTATTTAAGTCCGCTTACACACGAGAAATAATATAAGCTTTTAAAAAGCCCAAAGATGGAATGGAGAATAACGGAAAGATAACGGAACATGGAAAAATGGATATTATTCTTTTAGCCCGGTATTGTTCGTAGGTAAAAAATTTAAACACATCTGACATATAAATATAAAAATGCACAATAATTTAAAGACTATACCTGGAATCCTGAAATTTTGCAGGTAAATGCTTTATAAAGCATAAGTGAGCAGCAAGGTAAAAATTTTGGAAATTCCACTTTTAAGCTGGTAAAATAGGGGTAGAAAGATTGTATGAAAATACGTTGGGTTGGAAATTGGTACCTGAATATATAGTATTGCGCTCTTGGTTAAGAACAGTTTTTTTGTAGATTTACTGTTTTTTTTATTGGATAACTAACGGAAATTCAAGAGTAGACTTTATAGATAATTAACCAAATTAGTAGCGTAATCTATAATAGGCCGCATGATGCTGAGCAGGGCCCATTTCGTGATTACCTCGATAACTTCTTTTTTTGTATAATTTGTACCATGTGAGCACGAATAAATCTTTTCTTTCTTTTAAATTACATATATGAAGCTCTCGTATCCTCACGCTATAGCAGAGACCACGCTGAGCAATCAGTTCCAATTGTTGACGCTAATAAAGATAAATAATATACGACAGATTTATTTCCCACTAATCCGTATAATCCAATCCACATTGAAGAAAAAGATAGATAAACATGCTGAATGTGTTCCACAGTTGCAGGAAAAACGTCTCCCAGCAGCAGAATTAGAAGTTTTACAACAATGTTTGAATAAGTTATCATAAATAAGACATATTTGAATAAGTTATCGTAAATAATACATATTTGAATAAGTTATTGTACATAATACATATTTGAATAAGTTATCGTACATAATACATATTTGAATAAGTTATCTTAAATAATACACATTTGAATAAGTTATCTTAAATAATACACATTTGAATAAGTTATCTTAAATAATACACATTTGAATAAGTTATCGGAAATCACGTCCACATTTAGCCTATACGCAGCCCAAATAAAATGAGTATCGAACGCGTACGACAGAATTGGAAACTGTGTTATTAAACTGTAATTTATTTAATAATCAAATTAGTGTAAAATGGTAGATATTATAGATAATTAGGCAACTGTTGGCTTCAAACCTGTAATTAATGAATTGATTTTAATTATAACGCTCGATAGTACTCTGTAATAATACCCGATGAAGTATAAAACGAAATTAGTTATTCTATTTTTTCATGGTAAAAAAAAGTGTTAATGTTTAATGATGGCGTGTTTATCTAATTGTTACATACCCTGACTGCTGTCCGGAGGTCGTGGGTTCGATTTCCACCCAGGACAAACATTTGTCACTCTCCTCAGACATATAAAGTGAACAATACTTTTATTAAAAGACAAGAAAAGTTGACTAAAATTTTTTTTAGAGTATTTCTTAAACTAGCCTCGTTCTATTAAATGTCATTTAAAAGCAGCGTATTTGCTTTATTAACACCTTTAGTGTTTGCTAGCTTTCGATAGGAACTCAATTTCAAGGAATTTTACTAATAACATTAACTAACATTAACTAATCTTTATGTATTAAGACAAATTTCATATAATCTACAAAAACATGATCTTATTATTCAGAGTTAGTTTGGAAGTTATCTTAATCAAAATGTAACAAGGAAAAGGCAATTAGGAAATTAAAAATGAAATTCTAGAATGAAGTAGGTAATAGTTATCAAATTTGAAAATTTGTAGAAATTCTGATGAAGATAAACTACTAGGTTTGTTATCTTGAAGTAAATTCTAATTTTACAAATGGACGAACGTTTGATTCCGCTGAAAGCAAATCTTTTATGGGCGAAGAGAATAGAAATTGTACGTTGATTTCAGCTTATGGATGCAAAACCATACGAAAGCATTAACGTTCGTAACTTTATTTCACCCTCGATCATTTTAATGGAAATTTAAACTAACGATAATTGGATAGTGGCTATTCTCTAATATCTCTCATATATAAAAATCCCATGTCACGATGTCCGTTTGCGCTAATCTTCGAAACCACTGAACCGATTTTAATGAAGTGTTGTAGATATCTATTGTTTGGTTTAACTTAAAAGATAGGATTTGTTTATTTAAATTGATAGTCTAATTTTTTTCTTGCAAACTCAATGTTTTCTTATAGGACAACACTTAGTCGGACATTATGGTACAGGATTTTGACATAAATATGTGATTTAACATATATCACCACGGCAACGCGTGGTCAGGTCCACTAGTCTAGATATAAATCATTGATTTATAACAATATCGGGTTTAAAGATTGTATCGCCAATTGCTTTTTACTATATTTGTAATAAACGTTCGTTATTAACAAAGAACATAGTATAGTGCAAGCATCACAGTTACAAGGCAGTAGACGGCGGCGCTGGAGGTGTGGCGTGGTGGTATACAGTGCGTTACGCCGTTTGCCGTCACGGCTTACGATTCGGTTTTACCCCCAAAACGCGCCAATAGACGTTTCACGTCAAAAAATAATAGCGCTTCATCGCTGAAAGCATAATATGATTTAATACATTTTCTTGACGTGAAACTTTGTTTGAGTGAAAGGAAACAAGACGCCCGGGAACCGCAAATTTTTAATTTTCACACATTTCCCTTGACTGAATATTCCACCGCGTCATATTTCCTGAAAAACTGATGTATTTTACGGCGGTGCGTGAGATAATCAAAACTCAATATCTTTTCACTGACGCGAGGTTGTATATTAAAATTGTATTTATGTTTTCCTTAGGAAACCAAAACGTGTATATTCGTAATGAAAATTGGCCTGAATTCTTGTGGCGATTATTTTATCGAAATCGAACATTTGGAACGTAGTCGTGGAGGTTGGTTACTAGATTTGTGGAGATCAGCCATACGTTCTCTTAGTATAGTGAAATAATTTCTTTTTTAAATTTAAATACAAAATTTGAGAACCGCTAGATATGTTGGACAACACTTGGACAATACTTGGAAAGGGAAAGAAAATCCAAAGTTAAATTATACAATGGCATAAGTTGATCGTTTAAGAAGGTAAACACTAATAAGTCGTTACGTAAGACCAAGGTTAAGTCCTGTAGCCTCAATATATGTAGGCTGTTGGATAACTTAGTTCAATAACAAATACAATAAACTAGAATATTCGATTAGCGATTTGAATCACCGTTAAATTACAATTTGCACATACAAAGCCCATTCAAAATTAAATATTGATTCCACGCCAATCATTTATCTCTCACAACAATGGAATATTGATAAGCACAGTCTAAATATGTGGTGAGAACCGCACATTAGTTTGAGCGGTCAATTATGGCGTCCTAAGCACCAACGCACCGAGCGACCTAGATGCAAATTTCATACACTCCCACTCATACTTCAATTCGTAATCGTTCGAATTTGGCACAAACACAAAATTCGATAATTCGAGTGCTACACTCGTGAGTGCAAGCCCGAAATTCTGACTGCCTTAAAAACAAATGAAATTGAAAGTCGTGTCATATAGAAAATGTATTGATTTTGAGATGGGTCTCAACGTAAAAGTGACATTTACAAATTAATGTGTCTCCTGTGACTCTTTTTAGTGCTAAACCTTCCTGTTGTTATTGGGACAAATACCGATAACTATTAACTCTTGGCGATTTTTGTTTTGAAAAGTGCTAACGTTGTACTACTAAGTAGAGCGGTTTTTCACAAATATAAGCATTTGTATTTACGACGCAAAATCCTAGTTTCTATAATACCAATTTCATGTTCCTATATAATGCGCTCAGGTCATAGTTAAGGACCCTGCAACGTGCATTTTGGCAATCAATTAATGAGTGAAATGTTTTTATCTTTTGTAAATAGAACTAATTAGACTGTAAAGTTTTCTCGGTAATTAAGCCACCAGTTATTGTTTATTTTCATTCTATGTTTGTAATTAGAATTGTTAAAAATGCGTACACGTGATTTGAAGCGCTGGATGCGACCTGAATCTTTATATATATTTATGTACATATAATAATTTCCTGTCACGGTATTTGTCATCGATGTACTACTTAACCGATCCTAATGGAAATTCGCATATCTGAGTATATTGGTCCAATTTAAGGGATAGAATAATATTTTTATCTCGATGAATGATCTCCATTTTCTCTATTGCAAAATCGATGTTTTTAGCACAACGCTTATTCGGACAAACTTCGTGTCAGAGAATTGTTACATAAGATTAAGTTATTATATTTAAACCACTACAACGTATGGTCGGTTCTGCTAGCATTATATAGATATTTACCTAATCTATCCCAATGGACAAATAGTAACAATGAATACACTAGCTGTCGACGAGTAAATTAATTACAGCACTGTGTACCCACAGAGCCTCTTTGTCCAGTGACAATGTTTACAAAGTCTACAACCACCGAATATATTGCACATACGAGTACCTATGCCTATATATGTATGTAGTATGGAAATACCGACGATTCGGTTCTCTTTGACTGGTACAATTCGGGTACATTTAAAGTTTACATAAACAGACGCATCCCCATGATACAGGTTCAGCAGTCCGGTTATCTACACATATAAATAAAATTGAAGTACATAATTCTAAAATTCTACATAATTCTAAAACACAAATTTTAAATACCTTATTGTGCGTCTGTCTGCCTGTCTTTCTGTTCGTCAGCGCTAATCTCGGGAACGGCTGAACCGATTTTAAATGAGCTTTCATGGGAAGATAGAGGGGGTTATAGAGTAACATACAGGCTACTTTTCATCCTAAAATTCCCACGTAATCGGGATTTTTGCGGTAAAAACTGCGGAACGCATCTCGTATTGAAATAAATGGTGAATAAGTATTGCGGTGAGGGTTATTCAGCATCAAAATAAATTTGCTTCTATCGTTCGGACTAACCCGATAACTCAATACAATTCATCTTATTTCCGCTTACAATAATAAGTTTCAGTCAATATTTATGAAATGCTCGATTGGTACACTGTTGTTCAGGAACAGAGGTTCGGAGATTCAATCATGCCAAGAAAATATTTTACGATACCTACTGCTATGTCAAACCTATTATTCAATCTTGAACTGACACTTAATAGGAACACAATACTTCAATTACTTCAACTAACATTATGTGTCCATATATAAATGGATAGCAATTGTAAACGCTTTTCCTCCACTCCGATCATCTGGTTCAATTTTCACAATTTGACCTTTTTGTTGATGGAAGATAAATATGGTAGGCAAATATATAACTCACAAACCATAAATCGTAATAAAAAGTTTGTATCTGTAGAAGATTTTTATCATAATTTCGTATCGCCAATAACTGATCAAAAGCTACAGACACAGAAATAAATAAAAAATACCTACGGTAATATAAAAGTAATATGGAGTATGGTATAGAAGACTCTTCGGTGCCTCAATCGAAATGCACTTCGTGCGTCAACAATTATTAGTTAAATGCGTCAAAAACTGATAACCAAAGTGCGTCAAAAACTGTTAGACAAAGTACGGTAACAATTGTTGGTCAAATGCCTTAACGAATAAAAGTTCACGGTTCACATTGATTTGGCTGTTACATGCTTCAATCATTACGTATTCAAAACTGTCCATCTAGAATATTCCATTATGTGGAGTACATTGAATGAACCACTAAACTTAATTAACCTTTCCATTGGCAGCGAATCTGGTTAGTCGAGGATCAATATTTACAAAGTAACCGATTGTCCGAAATATACCCTCCTGTTGACTCAACCTGCAAGCTTTTTTCGCTATTACTCGCTATACTATGAA
>DWGJ01004049.1:0-12274 GCA_018246895.1 Aspitha aspitha aspitha | reverse complement strand
ACCCTTCTCCCCTCCCCGCCTCTTTCCGGTTGTTTTGTGCGCTGGTTGGCGCTCATCTTCCAGGTCCTGGCCCCCTCGCTGTCTCCCCTTTTGTCCACGGGGGGGGGGGGGGTATGTTCCAGGACGAGGGGCCGCGACACCTCCAGCTGCAGTTTATCGGCTGTCATTATTACTGTCGCTGCAACTGTTTTCTTGTCGCATTGATGACACAGCAGATAATTTTATTCTGTAAAAGAAAATAACTTTTTCAATCATGAACGTAATGGTACCAGTATACATACCAATTATATAGTATATATACGTAGACATATTACACGAACACTTTATATATGTACATTGTGACTGAGAATAGCTTATAGTCTGTGGTTTTCAGTTCCACGATCGGGCACGTGCCTCGTATTCTTCACTCTTTAACGCCTTAAATATGTATAAGCTTTAAATACAGTGAATAGGGATTTTTATAAGCAAAACTTATTACATTTCCTTAATAGTGTTCGGGCTACTGGGGCAATGGGGACCATTCAAATCGAACATCGTGGAGCGCCCCGCTCAGGACGCGGCGTCCGGCGCGGCGCCTCCCCGCGGGACCATCCACGGACTCTGAAACCTGCGAGATTGCCTCAAACATGGACATGAGCTACATATAAGTTTCGTATGAAAGCACGAACGTTGGATGCCTTTACGTTAAATAAGGCTCGGCGTATACGATGCCATAACGAAGGGTCGCTCCAGTAAGAAATGCAAACTCCGTTAATGGTGTTTACGTTGTCGGCCGACGGCGCTCTCGCGGCATGCAAATACACTGGAACTCATTTACTCTGTTATTAACATTATGATATTAAAATAAGTATGAATATGGTGTCGGGGAACGACGTCAGCGTTGGTTTATTCAGGATGATGCGAATGATATCGTGCAATCTGGTTTCTCGGGAAGATCTTCTTAATTTAAAAGTCAATGTCAAAGTAAGGCTATTTTGTTCATTTTCAACGGACCCTAAGTTTGGGTCATGGCTATCATACTTTCATTGTATGTACAATACTGATATATGCGATACGTCTGATGTCAATAACTGTACATTTTTAAATAAGCAGGAATGGACGATGACATGCTGGTTTCGTTAACTCCTCTCTTGAGTCGTTTTATTTCTATAAAAAGATGTACCACAGGATCAATGTCAGTATCTAATCAGTTTATTTCTCAGCTAAACATAACCCGTGTCGAATAAGCGACGGGTGTTTGCCGACCCCGTCAGCGTGCGTCGATCACAGAGGGAATAGGCTGCTCCATAAATATTGAGCTTATCGTGTGAATTTATTGCGGTATGTTTTGAAAAATATCACATGATAAATGCGAAATTTTCGGCAATATTTCTTTCTGTTTCGGATGATTTGGGATTTTGCCAATTTTTTTACGATTTTTGATCAGTGTGTCGATAGAATTTGCTTTGTCTTCTGTTAACGCCAACAGGTATATTCAGCTCGATTCTTATATACATCATGTTCACCTATTAGGAATATAGGAATCGGAATTTCCATCGGCTGACACAGCACTTTCGCCTCTTCTGCGGCCATCGTTCAGGATGTTTCCAATTTGATCGTAATAACGAGGTCTCGGTCTACCCTTTCCGGTCCGACTAATTCAAATTCGCCACGTTTCTTTGTTCCATAATTCTACCGCCAGGCATTCCGTCTACATGCCAAAGCTATCTGAGTATCCTTTTTTTAAATCCTAGCCTTTTCATCGGCTTTCATGTGATGCCGTCCTCGTTGTGTTCTCACGACTTTATATGTACCTACACTAAAATATTGATAGTGAAATTGTTATCGCAGGTATTCAACTGTGTAAACTGCTGCGTAATAACTTAATGAAGGTTCAAGCGGACGACATTCCGAGTCGTCTCCGAGTAATTTCTGTATGAATGAGTCCAACTGGTGCGAATTCCGTTATTAATTATCGGAGAAAGGAGTAAGTCGTTCACGTAATTGGCAAAGTTGTGTCTTTGGAGAACCGGTCTGTGCGGCGGACACGATATCATCCGTGCATTTTCGAGAAGCATTGAAGAATTTATCTCGTTACTAGTAAACATTTTTAAAACATCCAATAAAGTAGGGTCTTTTACTCGTGTGTTAAGCCTTCCAATAGACGTATTTAAACATAAATGTTAGCTGTTATTATCGAGTTTTGGTACGTACGTTGAGCTCGCCGCGCGTTAGGCCGGGACACGTCACACTAAACTATGTATCTGTATTTTCGCCGAACTTCATTCGCATTAATTATCTTCACTCTAGTCTTATCTCTTTATATTCGCGGACGCTAGTACCTACTGCGATAATCATCAGTAGAAATCCAAGTGCTTGCTGAACCGATATAAACTATGTGATGACACAATTAATCGATTGGCTCAATAATAATAACTAAAAGATTAACCTTGGCGAAACGAGTATAGTATCCTTTAAAAATAAAAGATTTCAACACGTCGCCGCCTCCGCCTCCGTCTCTGTCTGTGACTTTTCCTTATAAATTTGATAAGCATTACGTATTGATACGTTTCACAAGTAGCTACACGTGGTCTCGCGGGATTTGGAAAGTTAAATAAGAAGCAGGCTGCATTAAAACTCTTTCAAATGCGAATATCTCTGGAACATCTTATACTTCACAAGTTCCCCCAGGAATGGCGCCCGGGACTCCGACACTCGTAACAACGACGAACAGGAAAGGTAAGTTTTGTTGATACTCTGAAATGGATACTTTTAAAAAAGTTAGGAAACCTTGATCTTTTAAATCTTAAACGCGAAGAAGGATATTAAATAATGCTAATAATCAGAAGATAATGACACCTATTGTTAGATACAAGGAATATCGCAAAATAATAGCTTTTCAAAAGAAGTTGATTACCTCTTTGCCGATATATGTACATATTATCTTCTTAGGATGTTTTAAATAATTGTGGTCCGTTACACAGGAGGTACGTAATCTCCGCAAACGCCATCCAGCATCCAAAATAAGGCAAAAGTTGTGTGGCAAGACATGTGACAGTCGCCCGTTTTGCTCAGCCGAAGCGCAAAGGCATAACGAATAACCCCTATTTTCGATTTCACGAAGATAATAAACACGAGTACAACAGGGCTCATGTGTTTACCGACTTACGTTGCATAGCAGCGCTGCGGAAATCTTTTACTAAATGGGCTTTGCATTTGGTGTTGTCTATGTATAGTCATATTATTAGACAAGATCTAATATACGAGTATGACAACTGATGTCGAGCGGGGTGGATGTCAAGTTATGTTGGCTGCGCGCGTGTGGGGACAGCCGGCAACGAAAGAGCTGACAAGCTTGCCAAACATGCAGCACTAGACAAAAGTACTGCAGCCGATTATAAATGTTATTAGACTGCTTATGTCAGACGATTCCTCAGGCAGGAAACAGTGTGGTGGTGGTGAAACTAAAGAATACTCACCAACTAATTCTTATAAACACCTTGTACTAACTGAATTCACAGCTTCACACTAACAGTCTCTACAGCCCTGTCGGGAGTCGGTTACAGATGTCCATGGGCGGGAGTAGCCATTTGTGACTGCTGCCTGCTCGTTTGTTACACTATTCGAATATAAAAAAAAATCTAATTCAATCATATTTTGATTGAATATGTAATAAGTACAAGCAGAGTAATGCAGGGGGCATTATCGTTCTAAAGCAAATGTGATATTTTTTTATTTAAAACGGCAACTTCAACGAAGTGAGAATCGAAAAGCGTTCTGTGAGCGAAGGGCGGGATCCGCGGCGGGGCGCGGGGCGCGGGGCGGCGGGGAGAGCCGCTGCGTGAGTTGCCGCACTTAAAATGTAAATGTGTACCTAATTGTAAACATTTTCCTTTTCCTTAAAGCGCCGCTATTAAAAATCCATTTGGAGTCGTTTACAGTTATTAAGTTGTTCATTGCACGGTAGGTAGGAGTTGGACGAGCCTCCGAGAGATATAATAATATTTGCGAGTAGCTCGTAGTCGGGCGGAAATCGGAGCGTGGCGTCTCGCATACGAGTGCGAGTGGGTTTTCCTTCATTTATGGAGAACGTAGTGAACGGACACGGCAGCGGCCAGCGGGACGGAGCCGAGATATTTGTGGAGAATACTTTGTAGCTTGACTAATCTTAGAGATCGCGGAATACGGATTCAATTCTTTGTCATTTGTTCTCGCCCACTCAAAATGTCAGGAAACTCGCTAGGAAACGTCACGATAGGACATTCCGTCGAATGGGAATTCATATTTCGATAAAAAAACAAGTATTCTATTGTATTTGTGCCGCGAAGAGATCGTTCCCTCGCGGATGTGATCTGGTGCCAGTTCTTAATGGCGTCGAGTAGTTTCCGTCGGCGTCGGTCGGAGGCCGCTAACGTTTCAGCCCTCACTTCACTCTCGCCGTTTGCGCTGACTAGTTTCCCGACGTTGTCATTCATTACTCGTTCCTCGCTCTAGTACCCCTACGTTTTGACTCTTTTGATGTTATACGGAACTATATTTTTCCATACAAATCTTAATTCAACACTAAAACAAACAATTCAAATGTGTATCGGTGACATATTCTCGTGTGAGAATTGTGAGAGCTCCGCGTTCCTTACAGTCAGTTCCGTCGCACAAATATAAACACATATCCGTGGTTCGTCAAGTAACAGCCAGCGCGGCTCATCTACTCGACACCCGCGCGCTCCACGGGACGCCGCTGACACCCGCTGCCACGTGACACGAGACACCAGACACGACACACGAGACGCGAGACTCGAGTGTTTTAAATACGCACGCAACATCCTGACGGGAAGTAAAAGGAACAAAGATGAATATTAATAAAGCATATTTTTACCATCCCTTAGCTAGTAGCAACATTATTGGTTTGTACAACGCCTATCTCCCCGTTGCTGTTTTTATTTGGTTCTACTATAAAATATTTCGCTATAACACTTTCGTTAGGAAAATAATCGCTCGGAGTTTCTATTTGTTTTTATTCCGCAAAGTAGACATCGCCGGAGGAAAGTTTCACACAATTATTTCAAAAATGTTCTATCACTGAAGTAACATTTTATTGCATACTCTTTTAATTTCCGTAAATAGATTGTTTGAACTTTGTACACGTGTCCCTCGTATTGGTGCACTAGTTATATTAAATTTAAGAGCATATTATATTTATATATTTTTCCTTTGAAGTATAAACAACAGCAACGCCACCGCTCGCTCCACACCGTCCTCGCGTGTCCAGCGCGCGAAGACACCACGAGCGGCCGCGGCGCAGCGAGCAGCAGCAACACCACCAGCAGCAGCAGCGGCAGCAGCAGCCAGCCGAGCGTCCTCCCGCTACTCCGGAGCGAACTATTATATCTGTCGTAGTGCGCCATGCGCCAGCCCTGGGGCTGCGAACTTTGAGAATGGACAACCGTCTCTAGAAACTTTGTTTAAGACACATATTGTTTAAGACTTGGAACTCGGCAAGTTCGTTAAGTCCCACGGATCGGCTCTGCCGGTCGCTGATACGATGCGGGAGTAATACAAACTGAACCGTATAATTACAATATCATCTCCTCGAGCGATGTCGTGCGGCGTGGTGCGGCCTGGTGCGGCGTGGTGCAGCGTGGTGAGACGCGCATGTTGCGGCTGCTGCACGCGGCGCCGCTAGCGTCAAGGGCTGGTAATCATTATAAGTATTTCAGCAAGGGCTCAAAACTGAAATAGAAAATTTGTTTACCGTTTAATAGCAACGAGGCCACTGACGTCACTAGTTATAGGTACTTGTAAAACTTGGTTTTTATATTATTTCGTTATAAATAAAAATCGAAGCAAGTAAGTTTAGTTTGATGGTAGTAAATCAATCTATCGACCGCAGCGAGTCCGCAATACCTCGATACGATACAGAGATAAAGATCCCATTCGGAGATAACGCGTCCAGCCATCGGGGTCCGCGGGTGAACAAATCACATACCATTAATGACGAGACGTGCAGCGAGCGCCTCGATGCCAATCTTAACCTTGACAAAAATAGATAAATAAATATAAATAACTGGGGACAATTCTACACACGGCTGTATGATCCCAAATTAGGCAATTTAATGTCTGTGTTATGGTGACCGGACAGCTGATAAACTACATTATATACATACGATATAGTAGTTATATAGATATTTTTATTACGATCAGACAAATGTGCTGTACACACAAATTATTATTACTGAAACATCTCTCATCTTTCTCATTACGGAATATTTTCCGTGAAAAGTCGAGAAGCGTCAGAGCGTTTCACAAAACCGAAATTAATGTTATAGTAACTTCATGTCGAATGGAACAAATAAAAAGGTATTCGGAGGTAACCGTCGTGTTGTTTGGCTCGCGCGGGGAGCAGAATAAAGGGTTTTAATTGACGCGAAGAAACAACAGAATCGGGCCGGATTCCGTCCCGAGCTATTGTTCCAATGTTTGTTTGTTTAGATACTCGAAGGAGACTTCCATCGCGCCGCTACTTGTTGAACATTTCAAAGGCGCACCATGTAAACAGTTTTCTTCCGTTTTATTTGTTCCTATACAATGAGCGTGATAGGTACTATGAGATATATCCGAGTCGGGTGTATGTTGATGAAAACATGATTGTAACATTGACTGATATAATTTATACGGATATTGTGACATCAGCTAACATCCTACATCTTCCACGGCACTTTGAACCTTTTTGTGTCGAAACACTGCAACATTAACAAAACACTGCATTTACATTTATAATTGTAAAGCTCGTATTCGTTACACTTAATATTCCGTGAGCTCCAAGAAACTAATTTTGGATATTTTCTACCTATACTTATTATATTTACAATTATTGTACCTATATATATGAAAATTCATGGATTAGGAAGTGTGTTCTAAAAATAGTTATACCTGTTTAAAATTAAGTCAAATAAGTGAATAACCTACTTTCGTCGTTCGGTATGAAAGTTCTACCACAAAAAGTTCTACAGTTGACGTCACGGCGGAACGTAGCCACACCGAGCTGATAGTCCCCTCGCGGCGGAGAGCAGGCCATGCTTTTCCTTCACAGTAACCTCTTTTGTTTCACTGCTGACTATTGATAGTTAGTGGCTTGTGTTCCTGGAACTTGTCACGCGCCGCTAATTTCTCAAAAATTACTTGCACGTTAACATTCAATATCATACGCTATACGAGTGCAGAGAAAAACGTAAGGATGTCTGCATATGACAGAGTTCTCCACAGAGCTCTCCGAGGTGTGTCGAGGCCCGGCCCTGGTGTGACTACCGGCAGCCGGCAGACCGCCTCCGGCCGCGGGGCAGCAACTCGCAGGCGTGACGTTGAGATGAGTCGCTCGTCGTTTTAATTTAAAGTTCAGCTCTGAAAAGAATCCCATTGTGCTGCCGCGGAGGTGAAAAATGAATAAAAGTCACGACAAATGCGTCTGCAGTCCGGGCCTCGGGCCGCTGTCTGCGGGAGTTGTCGGAGGAATACGACATAGACATTACAGCTATTTTCATTTTATAAGGTTTCAGACTTTTATCTAAGAACGAACACATGGAAATTGTTTACATTTAAAATGGAATAACCACTAATAATTGTTATCTATTCGTAGAAGCAAACGATACACCCAAAAAATTGTTTTATCTGAAACTTTTTTTATATAATTTATTAATTTCTTTGTGACTTTTACAATGTAATTAAATTTCTGGAAATATTTTTGACCATTGTCTTACAAATAAACCACAAGATAAAGACAGACAAGTTTATCTGCACAATAGAGGTTCAGTAAAAGATTTTACAGTATAGCTAGATCGATCCATATTCTGCCGTTCAGAGTGTAAACATTTTTACATATCAATACATTAAGATATGATAAATGTTCGTTAGATACCTATAAAAATCAGTAAAAGTCGCTAGTCTCATACGCGATGTTGCACACTTAACTCATCTCTCGCAGTTTACAACCAACTGGGTTCCTTTTGTACCTATGTACTTACATATGTCTGTTCTCTTGATGACACGTGCATAATACAACTACGAGTATAACAACAACAATACCATAGTAGCTTGATAGCCCTTTCAAATAACAAACGTCGTCTCAAGCTCGTATATTAGAACGTGAACCCCGAAGTTTGTTCGTTAGTTCATTTGCCACGGGATTGCGTTGCACAAGCCGGGATTCTCCGGGATTACGTCGGGAATTAGTGTTCCGAAACCAATGCAGGCTAATCTTACAATTGCACTGTAAGCCGAGTTTCTGCCGCTCGTTATTTGGAACTGCAGTGTTAGTGCGATTAACTGCGAGCCTCGAGCCGCGAGCGACCACTGCCACACCCCCCGGGTCATCTATCTCACTACACTTCTAAAGGCCATCGACAGATTGCCGTTATACGCAACAATAATGTCGTCTTTCATGAAGGACCATATTCCATTCTTCAGACGGTCGCAGCTCGCCGGCCACTTCACTAACCCGGCGCGGGCGGGGCGGGCCGCGCTCGGGTGGATCATTGTATATTACTGTCAGCTAAATTACTTCGACATTAATTTCCTCATTTTTTTATATTTGTATTTGATTCGAGTCGGGCGAGTAATTAGTTGCGCGTATACAAGTATGTTACTTGATGTCGTGTTTCACATGGATATTCCTGGAAACGTTCTCGCCTTGACGTATTTTTGTAAATATGGAAAACGCAGCGTTCGTGGAATCGCTTTGATGTCGGTTTGTACCTGTACCTATGTATACTCTCAACAGATTTTTCATAAAAATAGATAAAGACTGCATCGTTGCAGAGGCCATGTTTCCTGCTACACCCACAGCACGTTATATGGTGGGATCGAATGAAGTTAAATATTTATCTAACACGTCGAACGCTCGCTGCGGCCTGCGTGTTGGGTAGTCGTGCGGTCGGTCGGAGCCGAGCGAACGCTAGGGACGCCGGCGGTCACAATACTGCAGTCGGAATTAAACGATGCGCCGTGCACGAGTGCAAGGGTTTCGGCCGAGTCGTTTGAAACGTCTAAAATAAACGCCCTCGTGCGTTCGAGAGGTGAACCCGATACAATTATAGCAGCGTCAGTCCAAATCGTAGATGAAAATAAACAACCTCAAGAGAGTTCTGAAGTAAACGCGTACAAACCGCTGTTTATCGTCAGTATGCGTGTTACACAACTGACGGCGAGCGAGAGTTGGAGTTTATTGACGCGGGATTGTTTACACGCGTGTACATGCAATAGGAGTGGCTTCTTTTTCTATATATGAATAGCGCTTCATTCGAGCAGGCAGTAGTCCGAAATGCACCGCGATCCTGGTCCGATCTCGAGTAGAACTATCTTCTGCAGTATTCTCGTGGCGCCCCGAGCTGGGGCTTGATTGTCAAAGTCGTTGTTGGGAGCGGCGGTCGGCGCCGGTGCCGGTGGCTCAGTGGACGCGCAAGACATCCGGCGAGGACGGTCGCTTGTTTGCTCGAATTAAAACAAAGGCTTTTATATTCGCATTTGTTCGTTGTTACAATGATGTTATTCGTCCATAAGCAATTGATGGTTTCGAGATAAATCTATTGATATTCTGAGTTGAGTTAGGTTTTCTAGGTACGTTACTACCCTACTTCTTAATTCTGAATAGAGCAAAGCAAGAAGTAAGGTCTCCTAGCACAAGTGAAGGAACGGCACCGAACTATAAATAGGTTTTACCTTTGTATCCTACAATATTATTTGTTATCAAAGAGTCTTACTCGCTTTCAATACTACATTTCAACGTTATATTATTTTTGCAGTACGTTTAATTTTAACCGATCAGTCGATTATAAACCGATTTACAACGATGACGAAAATAGTGTCAAAGGAGGATGTAGACATTCGGCATCTCATTAATAGTGCTACTCGATCACTATCGGTTTGATTTTAACTGTTTGGCTTACACGAGTAGATACTGCGTCATATTCACCACACTCATCATTGTGACTCTCAGTTCGTGTTGCGATTCGAGAATTATGCAGGAATCAGATTTTGTTCCCGGAGCGCAGAGAGTGATCGAATGGCACAGTCGTACATCATCGGCGGAGGGCGCCGACAGTGACGGCCCGCGCCGCTAACGAGCTGCATCGTTAAACGAATGCGCAGAGTATGGTAATAGATCCACTTAAAAATATTCGCCATAGATACAAACAGTGGCCCCATTTAGATAACACCTGTATAAGTTCCCCAGTCCCCCGCAGCGCAGCCGGCAGCACACCACGGCAAGGTACTGAAGATCGACTCGTCCGTTTCCAAATAATATCATTCCGGCGTATTTCCGTAGGAGCACCGAGTTACATATGTACATTGTACACAGTCGCTACAGTTCGTGAAATACAGTTTTTTTTCCTGTCTACGAGCTGCAGTAACAAGGCCGATCATATGGGCAGTATGTTCTCTTTTGTTAATAATGAGTTGAATCGGTTAATCAAATATTAACGTCGTTTTGTCCAATATCAGAACTTGGTGTAAATAAAATTTAAACAAATGTGGGTTCTCTACACGTATACGGAATGTTTTCTACAAAGGAACAAACGATATTCGCAAGACCTAAGAATGTACTTCCTTTCCCTGTTTATTCATAATAAATTAGCTTACTATGACAGTGTGCCAATTAGCGCGCGTAAGAAGAGTAGGAGACGCGTGAAGAGCGCCCGCCCGCCCCCGCCCCGCGCCCCCGCCGCGCCCCTGACCCGCCGAAGAGATGTGAAGAGCCACTGGAACCTTCACCTTATTATATCTCATTGTTGATGGCACGAGGGCTATTGTCACACAGGCAGATCGATGCTTGACACATTTTTGTCTAAGAATGCAGCAATTTTACTAGCTAGTGTGTTTGTGCATTAAGATATCTATCCAGTGATGTGTTAGCGAAGTGTAGCGGCCGCGCACGCCTGTGATGTGATGGCCTCGATGGGACTGCGGGAATATTGGTGAATAAGTATGCAGTCAAATAGTATGTATATGTTGTTCTTTGAATGAAGGTTTAAAAAACCCTAGTTTTTGTCTTGTAATTAATATACCTCTGAAAGACGTTCCGTGCTGCGAAATACTGCTTATAAGCCAATTTCAACAGTACAATTGATAGTGAATGAAAGCTGAATTCGTGATATTGTTCGTTGACCGCAAAATGTTAATGGGTGTTACGCGTGGGCACGCTATCACGTTTACAATTATCATTCAACTGTCCGTACAATCCGAGCCTCCGGTCGCTCCTCCCGCCGTCGTGTTCCTGTTTCGCCAAACTTTTCTAATATTTCCATACACCTACCTCACTACACGGGGTTGTTGATATTGAGGGTGTATAAAAGTACATTGACAAACTTCCGCCATTGTTGTTGGGAAACAGTATCAATTTTGCAATATGATGATTCGTTGCCGAGTTGAAATGGATCTCAGCAGATACTACTTACTTTGATTGCGTTATTAATAAGTTCTCATTATCATGTGTTTCAGTGTGAGTTACAATACCATGCATTCCACACGCGTTTGCATCATTATTTAAATATATTATATTAAAGTGTACAGAATTGTATGTAGGTACCTTAACAGGAAACGTACTGGAGTTTATTTCCAGGTTAATTTCCGATGGATCCATTTCCAGAAAAAGAATACTGCAATGTAACGAAACACAAGAAGGGAGCGGGCATGCCGAGCCACACGCCGCCACCGGCCACGCCGCCACCGGCCACGCCGCCACACCAAATAAATAACCCACAAATAGGCACAAGCACCGCGCGCGAGCCACCGCTGCGTGTCAACACAGAGCTGCCGTTTACATCGTCTTCGCGGGGTATTTATTGATCAGTCGGCGCTGCCCGGAGCTGCCCGGAGCCGCTCTCGTCGGTGTGCTCTGTGCTCCGCTCGATGGAAACACTTCACCACGTACGCTACGGGATCATTACTAAAGTTCCATGAAGCTGCGTTATTCCGAACCCCACACATTGTGCCGCACGGAGCGCCCGAATTTCAAGCCGCAAATAGGTGCCAGTGCTTCCAAAGTGTAGTTTCAATAGCGCGTACGCGCGCAGCCAGCACAAGTTGCCTCTGTCGTTTACATTACAGCTGGAAAGAAATTAAATTAAGCTTAATCTATTTCGTGTCTATTCTATGTCATTGTTTTTTCCATTATCTTGAAGAGGCAAATCGTAATTTGACGGTTGGATTTCAAAAGCAAATCGAGCAAAAGAAGCGAGCAGTTCTGCCGTTCGCTACCGACACACAGAATAATTCCGCTGTCGGCAACTAGCTGCACATTTAC
>DWGJ01004048.1:0-12280 GCA_018246895.1 Aspitha aspitha aspitha | reverse complement strand
TTCCTCACTCTGCCTCAGTGTGCGGCGTATGCGCGTGAGACGACAGTATCTCTACGCTGCCTACATACACTACAGGGCCTTAGTTAAATGTTCTAAATTCTAAAGTGTGGCCACCGCTTTTGTTATTATCCTTATCTCCTAATTACATGTACAGGTGCCTAGAAACTGATCGAGGAATTTATTCAATGTTATACGGAACAGGTTACTGAATCAATCAGTGTTCTTGCTTCGAGTTTATTAGAAATATGATAGCTATTTTAATATCATTTTAATAGAACAAAACCTCGATATATATAAAATGGAATGTATGTTTTAATGGCTTACATTTCTTATTTTAAATTCTATTTAATAATTATATAAGAATGTATCAACGTTATCTACTAGAACACTCACATTAGGTACTCGTATATTTGTATACTACCAACCAATCTCGAAGATAACAAAAGTAGTAATTTTTAGTGGTAACGTTAAAACTTTCCGACATATTCGTAACGCAACTTCACTTCTTCTAAACTTAAACAATTTTCTCAAGAAATAATAATAATAAAAAATATTTTTAATTATTTTTACTAGGGTTAGTGAAGTCGCGTGCTCAACGAACATGGAGATTAATCAGAAATATTATATTTAGTGATGTGTGCAAATCCTTGTTGATAACACGGAATGGATGTACCACGCGGTTCAGGTTTCATCGAGGCGATGAGGTACCGAGAATCCTACGCAGGCGTTGATATCAAACCCAATGAATATGAGAACTTCTCATGCGGAGTGGGCAGAAGTACCTAAGCTTTTTAAATTAGCTGACTAGTCATTGACTCGCGTCTATGCTACTTAAGATGTTTCCATAGAATATTCTTGGAATTTTTGATAAATGTGAGATGAATATTTCTAGTTCTGCACCCAAAATTGTAGCATCATATTGCTACGTTAATTTAAGCGACTTATAAGCAAGTTTGTTTCGTTCAATGCAGTTAATGATGACAAAATACAGTAAAGTTATTCTCCAAACTTATTACAATAAACGAGTAGCGCAAATTGAATAACTTTGTCAATTTTCTAAATTAATTTATGTAGCAATTATAACAAACATTTAAGTTTTTTTTGTTAAATCCAAAGCCCGCGTTCATATTAATTGCCTTCATGCCAACAGACAAAGACATTTTAATTTTATTTTAATATAAAGTGACTTGTGATAGGCGTTCAGGCGTTTTGTATGCAAATAGTGGTATTATGATTCACGCGTTATCTTTGTTCTTTGTGTGCACATTTATTTAATTTCTATACAACAACTTGATAACTTTTGCTACATATTATTGCTCATGAACTTTTTAACCTTCGCTTTATTCGCAATTAAGATTTTGATTGGAAACAAATTGGATTAAATATTTAAACAATTACTTTCTTAATAAATTATGCTTATGTATACCGACGTCATACATTTTTTGAGAATTTTAACTACTTATAGGTCGGACGAAAATTTTTAGTCAAGAGGTGCTCATTGTATTTAAGGTAATGATGGCTAGTACGATAAATAAATGTCTTGAAATCAGGGTATTAAAATACTGACGTATAAATTCAGGCAATGAGTGAACAGTTTTTTTAATACCTTACAAACACCGGAAGTCCATCGACTAGTAATTGAAGAGTTGCAATTAACAGCTATTGACTTCGAGGCTCGGAGTTTCATACTAGCGATTATTTCACTCGTAATCATGATTTAGTTAAAATACTCGTAGAGATATTAACACACAAGCTTAACATTTTTTTTTTTATTTGCAGGTGTAATAAAGCTTAACAAAAATCCCCTATTTTTTTGAAAATTAAAATAAGGCATCAATAACAACTTTTGCATTCGTAAAAGAAAAATGTTAGAACATTCCTTTTGACACTTTTCTTATTTATTATTAGTTCGAACCGACTACAACTGTACTTTGGGTACACATAACAAAAAATCCTATCCCTATTATTTTAATTCAAACAATTACAAACAAATAGGTTCTGATTGAACATTTTTTAAAGTCAATATTTATGACGTCAATTACATTTTGCTTTATGAAATATTTGTCATTCATATCAGACTTTACACGAATATATCAAACTATGCCCGCATCTTCGCCCGCATGGAAATCAGTATTTTCCCGTTTTTGCAACATTTGTCATGGCTGCTCCACTCCTATTAGTAATGGCGTGATGCTATATAGCCTATAGCCTTCCTCAATGAATGGGCTATTCAATACAAAAATATTTATTCAATTCTAACCAGTAGTTCCTGAAATTAGCGCGTTCAACCAAACAAACAAAGAAACAAACTCTTGAGCTTTATAATATCAGTATAGCTAACAAATAGGAGCTTATCGAAGTGGAGATATACCGGAAGTATAATCAGTATTGTATTGTTCGTCGTGAAAGCGTTCTGTGGCGCGTGGAACCCGCACATGTGCAGGCGAGACAAAGGGCGGCGTCTGTCAACAGACGCAGTGGATTGCGTTTATTACGTGAATTACGCTCACCTTGATGAGGCAACTGTGAGGCTGAGGCACGCACAGTAATCGCGGTGGAGATTACATTTCGACCAGAATCGACTCACATCCGCCCCTTGTAGTAATTGGTCATTCACTCCTGGACCTCGAACGGTCTCACAATGACGACGTGTGATGGGAAACGTCTTGATTCACGATTTCATATGTTTTATAATGATTCCGTATCTAACAATGAGACGAGTTTGGGTAAAAAATTGACACGTGTTTGTTCCTCTTCAAAGATTTTCCCACATTTTATCCAATGGCAGATAATATGAAATGTGTTTGTTATTTCCAAAGTGCAACGTTAAATGATAATAATAATATAATTTTCATTTACAGTGTCTTTTATTGCAGAGTTTTTTTTTAATTGTTGAGGTATTTCGTGTGATTTGATATCGGCGTTATATAAGAAAGTCCAATGTTCGAAAAAACAGTGCACGCCTTAGTCTTAGGGACTTAAATATCAAACTGCACGATCGAACGTAAATATAAGAACTGTGATATAAAGCATTATGTATAATTGGCAGTGGCAAATTAATTTTTTTACGTAAGAAGCTCCTCACATCCTTAGTTCAATGACATTGAAGAACAATGAGTAATAAAATTTTATAGAATTTTTTAAAGAATCCTTATTCACTGAAACTTAATAAAACAATTTAAATAACTGGAATAATATTCGAAATAAACAATTTGAATAAACAGCTCATCACAATTTCCGAATTCGGAGTCGAATTATAACCATCCTTTTGATGCAAATTTGAATTGGACAACTTTTTTCACCATGGTTTAAAAAACAAGACCGAGTACACATCGACAATTAGCTGTTACAGGTGAACAAAAACCTTGTCGTGTGATATAAGGTGATCGCGGAGAAACCACACATTCTATAGCCTTTATATAGCTATATGTAAATCGTTTAGGCTTATCTCGAAAGATATCTATGGTAGTCAATGTGGGGGTAAAACATTAAGCGGCGGTGTAGCATTCATTTGTCGCGGTTAGGTTATCCGCTTAATTCCGTGTACTTTTAGAGACGAAACAATGCGTCGGCCGCGTACGCGATCGTGTAATTAAACCGTAGAACCGGATGGCTATTCATCGTAAATGAGGTCCTTGCGGAGACGTGTGCTATTTTGCTATCTAATGGAATCACCGTCGGTGTTACCAGCGTGCTCGAACAAAACTCCCTCTGAGTTAATTATCGGAGATAAAAATGATAAAACTTCACAAAAATGGGTTGACGGTTAATACGAACCATTGTCTTTGGACAATCGTCATTCTACTTTACACGTCGCTTATGTAAATTTTTGCAACATTTAATGAAACGTATTATGAAAGTGAGGTATATTTTTCTGCAAGCGCATTTTTCGATCTTAACTCACGGGATTGTAAACAAACTTTTGAAGCAAGCCATTATAATTTTTAAAATATTTATAACATTATAATTTATAAAATCATGTATAGCTTAGGGTTTAAATGCCTTAGTAACAAAATAATACAGTATGTAAATGGAGTCAGGACAACACAAACACAGATGTTGTAAGTGGTAAGTGTCGGTGTCCTTATAAAGGGGCTATTAAACTTGCAGAATTTAGATATGAATTTACTATGTATTACCACATATTTACTTGCGGTTATAAATGTTTGTCTTATAACTGGCAGGACTTTAAACGATGGCAACTCAACATCCAGAGTAGGATCCAGGACGCATTCCCGATTCGTTCCCTGTTGTTTTTGCAGCTAGGCACTCGCTAATGGGTACAGGTTTAGCTTTAGAGCCGGACTGATCGCTCCCGAGTTGTCCCCGCGGGCTAGCCTTTAAAAGGTATACACAGGATCTTGAATACATAGATAATGTATTGTTCTCGAAGATCTCGAAGGCAGGTGTCAAATCAAAACAGAAACAATATGTTTATTAATTATATGGAAGTTACTTCAACTGGTATAAGAATTGGTCCGTTTTTCTCTTTTTACAGGATTTACAGGAATCAAAATAAAATAAGTGAATTAATTTCAAACAAAATCTTATTCTCATAATTGTAACAACAAGTCCTTTCACAAAGTAAATATTAAAATTTCATTTGACCACGAAGTAGTATTTTAAGTGCCATTAAATTTAATTTAAATAATGACAACAATTTTTATAAATTTACTTTCAAGTACGAGCAAAACTACATAAAAGCAAAAGCAAATCGTAAAACGGTCTTTAAATTAAACAACAATTGATAACACCAAGGGTAGTTGTATTATTTACTTATTTATATTCTTTACATTACGAAAACGCGAACAAAATGCCATATTAATACGAAAATATAAAGGAGTTGCATAATATTCACATTTAGACCAGTTCACCATGATGCCGACGGACTGGATGTCCTTTTAAAATCGTATTATCGTTGTATCATTTACTTATACATAAAAAAATTAAAAGTCTTTACTTAACTTGACCTACCTATAACTGAACAGACTGTGAAGAGAGGTCAAATCTATCACAGATCTTTTATCGTTTTCTATAATGCTTCCACTCAAAGTGCTTGTTCAGTGATTTCATAGGTAATTTATCTTAACATTGAACATTGGTTAACTGCTGCTATAAATATTATTGTATTGCACACACAACCATGCACGAAAGGTCGCATACACACACACAACACATGGTACACACACACTTATATCGTCAATGGTAAAAATAATAGAACATCCTTATTTTATCCCTGTTTTGTTATAGATAACATTGAAAGAAGTCGGTATTCTACGCTGCAAATATTTAAATGATCAAAATAGCTCCCTTGTTTGTAAAAGTTATATCCGAATCATCAAAGATAATACATATATTTATCGTTTGCATATTACCAGGTTTCTATAAGAAAAGTCGTACCTACTACTGTAATTATTTATTAGACACCGTTCTGCGGTCGGTGAAAGTATAGCGTATTAGTCGTGCTTTGTCACAACAGAATGCTCCAATTTCTTTACACAACCACAGAAATTGCCGCGTCCCTATAACAAAATTACGTTCAGCGTAACATTGAAGTAATAACCATGAAAATACGGTAAATAAAGCATGTGTCTTTCAAACCATTATAATAAACGTGGCAGCTTTCTTTTAGGTAAATTTGTACGTCTTTTACTCTCGTTTTCGCGTGAGGCGAATCGTTCACGATAGTCAATCTGTTTCCATTGACCGTTATGGATAAATCTTTAAAACAGCTTTAAACTGCTCTGTATCTTTAAATAAACGAATCTAACAATATTTAAATATACAAATGATTAAGCATACCGAATATAGCCGCTGGATGACAATTGAACTCTAGTTTACGTCTTTGGTAGTAATTTTACTAACATTTAGACCAGACAAATATACAAAGACATAAGATAGAGAGATACACTACAAATTCCGCCTCATGCTCTTATGAATTATCGAACATTTACTGGCGTTCGATGCAATACAAATGGTGAGTAATATATTTTCGCTTGCGACTCCCCACGCACAGCGAACGGTTAGATTTAAAACAAGGCGCCTTGTAGCAAATCATTACGAGAGTCTAGCTCCAGCTAACTAATCATAATTGTGATTTATTCGACAGAATCAAGACAAATTTGCCGCAAAAGATTCGTCCGTGGAACCGATTTTCTATAGTGTCTTAAGCCAGAGCAATGAACTTCAGACCGTGACTTCCTTTTTAACAGACTGACAGTGGGAAAGACTTCAGGAATTAACAGGAGCGTGGCGAGACCTTTTGTTCCTCGATTGGAACGAAACGACTCTTAAGTGACCCATTACAAAGCTCATTGAAGCCAACGCATATATTTGTTTATGTAATTACCTGAAGCTCCTTTGACTTTAGAACACGTCATTTGAAATTAATTAGCGTTTCTTCCACATGTAAATGGACGAGGCCTTATGTGAGAATGAGGCGAGAATAAAAGTTGACATTTTTATTAAGTAATAAGACCCACACGTTCTATTTTGTGCTTGCATAATAGTTTGAATACACGCCGACGATATTAAAATTCGACAATATTTTTATTACTCTACAGAGACAACACGTCAATTCTTACATCAATACAACTTCCTTTTTAATATTTCCGTATAAACTTTGATATCCGTTTTAGAATTGTAATCTTTACTTACATTGTCTAGCGCTGTGATATTATATAAAGTAATCATTACGAAATGAATATCCATATGTATAGGTATATATTTTTTTAACGAACAATGTCAGCATAGAATGTTCTCGATAAACGCAAATCGATATTTAAAAACAGAACAATTTAAATTCGGTTCAGTTAACAAATTAAAGCCTAAAAGTTCTCTTTAATCTAATCGCTTTGGATATAAAAAGGGACGTAGTTAATGCTTTTGACCAGCAAATAGCCAAAGATGAGTTTCCACAAGGATTGGCTGTTGTGGAACGGTAAATGCATTTGCTGTGGGGTCGCGTTATGCACGTCAGTGGGTCCAATAAAGTGGCAAGTCATCTGCACTAATAAACCGGGTCCTGTTACGTCGCCCTGCATCGTGTCATTGTACCGCAGGGAGATACCACCGTAATTACCTTAGGAAGGCAAACTTGCCATACTCAAGTCCGTATTCTAACGATTTTTAGCTCATATGGACAAGACTGTCCGTGTGTCCGATCATTTGAGATCACGAAATTTGAAATCATAATGATCGATTTGCTTTCGCAAGGTGCTATTTTAGGATTATACCTTATAACTTTCTTAACCTTCCAGTTTTAAAAACTTTGAATAGAAACTTTGTTTAAAATAAATACAAACAGGTTTGTTGAAACTGATAAAATGGTAATTACTTAAATTTGTAAAAGTAACAAAGCTTTTGTCTATTTAATACCTAAAACATTCCTTTTTTCCTTACTTCTTTTCCTATATTAGTAGTTGCCACGATAAAAGATCCTATACGGAACTAACAACGCGGTACATGTGTAGTATGTATAACTCAAATTATCTAAGCGCGTAGTCTTGATAAGATTTCCAGGTGTTGTATATAACTCAGCTTGTCAGTGTTAATACATCATCCGTGACGTGTCATTGACCTGAAGATACGGAATACTGTGCTGTTTTTGTAATAAATTATATTTCGTAACAGATTTTGTAATGTTATTAAAGGAAACTACATACGTCTGTATACGTCTGTACTAAGTTTTTGTTGCAAGAGAACAAAGCTGCTTCTATTTTCCTTGCAGTGCTTCATTATCAAATCAGAGTGTCTGCAAATGCAGAGCTCGGCTTCCAACGATAACAAATAATATTTTGGTTGTAGGAATAGGGTGCAAGACGATCACATTTTAAGTGACCAATAAAAGCTTTATTAGGCTTTAAATAACACTAAAGTCCTATGAATGGTAAATCAAAATTAAATTAAAAGGATGTAACGAGATTGAAACATAAATGACCGATTGAACGTCACAGCATATCAATTGCCTATTACCGTTATATTATTTCAACGATTAGTAGAAGTAGAATTATAATGTAGAATGCACCGTGAATTATACAAATACAAACATACCTACTTATTTTATAGCGGAACTGAAAGTATAATATCACATTATAACTAGTAATAATTTTATTTACATTACAATAAATTCGATTTATATTTTATATTCGTAACTGTTAAATACGAAAATGCGTCCCCAATTTTAATAAAGTTTAGTGATAACCGTTAAATAGCGGTTAAGCGATATAATAATTTACAACGTTATATTTCACGAATGATTAATGATAAACCCTTTTATATGATCGTTAACTTTAACGCGTGTCCCGTCAATCGATTGTAACTCAAAAAATCACTAAAAATCAATGATTATTTAAATTGCAAGATAAATCAAATTTTATTTGCTTAGTTTACGAGATGTTCTTTTTATATAAAGTTTTTATTATATGTTCATGACCTCAAGTACCAAAACGTTGATAGATCTGGCAGGTTAAGGGATAACCACCAAACGACCATACCAAAAGTCCACAAAGATAATTTTTATTTAAAGTTAGCTTAGGTATACAATCTCTAAGAAAGTTAAATATTACTTACAATCAAACATTTCATTTACGTGATGATGGCATTTGAGTTACTAGTCATAATACCATTTATTCGATATTATGTCATTAGTTTTATACTCCCATCTGCAAGTTCTTTTGTAAGAAAATAATGACATGAATATTACGCGGCAATGAAAAGACTATAATGGAAAGCTTACTAATGAGATAAAGTTGTTATTTACTATTTTTAGTAGTGATTGGGAAATTCTACACGAAATTTATCATGGTAAAGGTATATTTTAAGGAATACTTGTATACCATTCAAGGATTGTTTTCTTTAAAAGTAATTCGCCGCTATATTACAGTTCATACGCGATTTATTACAATGTTGTGTATTTTACACACACAACGCTAGTAATGTACTCAACTTGTGGTAGTCTGTATTAAAATGTATAATTCTGTTAAACTGACTTTTGTATCGGTATAGATTGAATGAGTTTGAAATAAAATTTAGGGAATGACTAACTCATGAAAACATTTGACATTCAATTCAAAAATGTGTCTTTACCTTTTGAACGTAATTTAGTGCTGAAAATTCTTTCTATTATCATACCAACGATGTAATTTACAATACAAATAAGGGTTTTAATTGGAGTAGGTATGTTCAGTTATAGATTTAAAAAAAATGTTTTATGACCAGATGATCAGTGAACTATAGCTTTAAAATAAAATCATTAAAGCAAGTTTACGAAGCGATTTATTGACATTCTAGCTGTTTTATGTCATCGTTTAAAGCTTTAATGTTTTTGCGATGTGACACGAAGGGACACGAGAAGGAAACATATTTTTATCGTTTAAAATGCTATTCTCGAACTATTACCATGTAAATATGAAACTCTTAACATGAAGTGTCTGTCTAACATTGGACTGCAAATTGTCTAAATAGGAGATGGTGGGCTGGACGTCTGCCAGCTCGAGGCTGTCGACCCCATACCTTCGCACTTCCTAATTGACAATAATTCTTCAGTACCAGGAAGAAGTGGGTATCTCCTTTATTTTGCACGTCCATATATAACGGGAAATATTTAATGAATTTGCTCCACTTTACTGTAGGGATATGAATAAGCTCATCAGGCGTTAGGAAGAGAGATAGTTATTTACTTACGGTGTATTATATACTCGTATTTGTCAGTAACACAATTCTGATTATAAATAAATATTTTGGGTCGATCTCACACATTCAGGGGAGATAAAATTTGACATACCTATTACGTATAAATAATTTTATACCCATTCTAGGACAAAAATTCATACGCATCGTGCAAATATTTGTTTGGCAATTTTTTATTTCATTCTACTACTACAATAAATCAATAATGAACTAGAGCAACAACTTCTCATAATTAGAAGCATTGAAGAGCATTTAATTAAATTTGATAAGTGCAATGCAGAAGTGCATTACACATTTAAGGATCCTTAACGACCAAGACCTCCTGCGTATATCGTGACATCTGGCGAGGCTAGTGACTCACTTTTCGTCTTACCACACACAGCAAAACCACGCCGATTATAAAACCAATCACAATATTAATTTGACTGAATAATAATTTCACGTAGGAACCAGTGAGAATGATAAAGAGGTTCTACAGGATATGGCGGAATCTTATATAGCAGAGAAAGACTTTAGATGAAAACATTAAAGAAAGAGAAAAATCTTAATTTATACAAAGTATTACCGTAGCGTTTAACAGCTTATTAAGAAACTACACTAGTGTTGTCTGCACGTTGTACGTTGTCAAGTATTAAACCTTGTAAAATTTATTATAGTGCATAAACTGCCACGTGAACAAACCCAAGGTGCTTGAGAAACTCACAATAGAAAAAAGTTAAAGACACGAATAGAAAAATCACAATAGAAAAAAGTTAAGTTAAAGTTAAAGACAGTCCACGAGTAGGCGCTCGAAGCGTCTGGGTTTTTCTAATGTGGTCGACGACACTTGAGACCAAGCTCTGCACCAGATGGTGCCCTCTCGTCTTTTTATCAGAAGAGATTAGACTATACTGGTTAAACCGTGTCGAGTTACGCGTTTGAATAACCAAGCCGTTGTACACATGGGCAGGCTAACGGCGGTCATCAATACGTTTCCTTTTGAAGTCCTTTGATGCGTTTCGTTATGAAATTTATCGTACCGGTGTTTTTAAATAAATTAATTTATTAGTTTGCATTCATGACATTTTTACAGCGTTCATTATTATATAACTACATACATGCTACACGTGATTTTTTACGAGATCGATTGGATCTGATTTAGATCTGATTGAGTAAATTAGTCTTCGCGCCTGGTTGAAGTCTCAGACGATTTTTAAGCTGGAACTTACTTTAGGTATCAAATATGCTTATAATACATGCAACATATCTATTTTCGGTGAAAAATGTACATAGACATGTATTTACACATTTATATGTATAAGCCTATTAGCGTCAAACTAGTGTTTTCGCCTTCGGTTTAGTCGAAACAATAAGCATGAATTACTTTGTCTTTCCAAAACTTGTTTGTTCTGACTAATTTGACATCAATGATAAAAATACACCTACGTTACCTTCAGACTTCCACCCACTGTATATTTACCATGTCTATCTTTAGGATTTACGGTTAACCTTTGGCTTATAATGGAGGAGGTATGGATAAGTGGCATAACCATTAATAACAGATGTCACAGGACAAGGCATCAGCAGGTAGCCGGGTCCAGACACCCCCACACTGCAGGTTAACGAACTTAAGAACAATTGGGGGGATTTCTTGTTTGTAAATGCAATTGGGTATACATTTACACCTTTTTTTGGTATGCTTGTAAATACCGGACCTTCTCTATTACTATTACGGCAATGCATAATTCCCGAATTACGAGAACTGTTTAAATAGTGGCGCCAGAAATTTTTTGTTTACGGATTTATTAAATAATATTCTGAATATTGTAAATTTATTATTTCGTACAAAAAATATGTATTATATTCCACTATTGTATAATCCATTGTATAATCCTTGTTGTAGAATATGTTTCTGGTTAGAATAATTTTATGTAAATTCCATCAAATTTTCTCCTAGTTAACATGTATTTCTATTTTATTAATTTTATGGGAAGTACATTTAGGTGCATAATTAGTGTACAGTATTGCGGCTATGCAGCAGTCTTTGCTTACTTATGTTCAAGTTTGTAAGGTGTCAACGACGCACGATAAGCCACGCGCCTACCGTCTCGGTCCTCAGTATTTATTTGACTGATTTTAGATAGATTTTCATCCACGTTAATGCCATGATATTTTTCTCACAATTAAATTGGACAGCATTCATTTGTTTGGACAACGGCTGTGGAATCAGTGTTCAATATTGACATGGCGGTCAATGCATACAATCGAACGTGACAGAAATAGGTATACGAATCTAATGAGAATATTAATACGTAAAATATAATAATATAATCATAAAAGGGTTCATGTTGCTAGATACGTGTGAAGCACTAATATAAAGTTTCGTTTTAACTTATTTGTTTGTAACATGCTACTGGCGTTCACGTTTTTACGAATAAGTATTTACTATTTCTACAAGTAATTATCTAGTCATTCTGATTCCTGCGATTCAGGATTCTGAATAAAAATAATTATGTTGTTCCTACGACTTAGAAATCTATATATATAAAACAAAGTCGGGTTTGTTACAACACTTATAACTCGAGATCCGCTTGACCAATTTTAATGGTTG
>DWGJ01004047.1:0-12280 GCA_018246895.1 Aspitha aspitha aspitha | reverse complement strand
AAAAAATATCTATTCTGTATACTTCTAGAGGATAGCGGTGCAGCCTTTCTTTTGTCTTTAATTCATCTCTAACTGATGAAATCGCAATATTTTTTTCTATATTATTTTATTTTAAAACAAAATATAAAACATATTTATTTATTTATTTTTAACAATAAAACTGTTTTATTACGAAGAATACGTTGTTTATTTTTATTAACCATGACGTAAAGACATTACTAGGAAGCGGATATGATGATGACTGCAATAACCGAAATGAAATAGCAACATTTTGCATATTGTATACAAAATACATCTTACTTATATTATAAGCACCAAATATTTCCTGTAAATAAAAATCTCTCACTGTTAGAGTATTAATTAACAATAGGTACCTACTTATGTGTTATTTGTAATACCCTGAAAAGTAAATATGTAAATAGGTACCTACTTCAAACTAGTTATTCGAACAATTTGGAAACTGAATTAGGTATTTACACATTTTGTATTAAAAGTCAAGTGTGTGTGAAATAGGCACGTTACTATACGAGCTATCACACTGGTATTTTCAGGACGGATGTGGTTGTGGGGAAAATCGGTTGACAAGCACTAATGGCAGATAAGTCAACGTATCCGTTTATTTTAATGTTACCATTACAAAATAACCGACATTATCGGCACCTATTTTCAAAATTAGAACAGCGTCGACATATTCAATTAGAACTTAACAAAAGGTTAAAATACTTAAAATAACGCTGACAATTATTATAATTTGTTGATATTTAGGCAATGGTTTTTTAATAATAATTTTTCTGAATTTAAATCCTGCAGTAGGTATATATTTTGCTATTTAAATACGTTTATCTCCTTGAATTCTCGAACCAGAGATCATGACTGTCGCGAACATTCACAGAAAGTTTATTGGATCGAATAATGGGGGCGAGGGTTGAAATCCCGTTGTTTTCTCAAGGATTTTCCGTATCTTTCACAGGGTGAGCAAGTGATGAACTAACCCAATTTCTTTTATCGGATATACTTTTGATTAGAGTTGTAGCTACTGACAAGAATAATTTTTACTTTGAAAGCTGTCTGTGTGACGAATTTTTGTAGCTACGATGAAAATTATTTCTTATAGATTGATTATTACAGTAATCAATCTCTTGGTATAACATAAATATGAAAGGACTTTGATGAGCATTCATAAGTAATATAGGTACAACTTTACACACCGCTGTCTGAATCTATATTAGGCAATTAGATGCCTTTGTTAATGTAATCGGTCGGCCGATAAAGATAAATACATTTATATTCGTGTACCTACATACAGTATAACATGTACATACATTTTAATACTTCCATTACTCAGGTGTTTGTTCTAGGTGGGAATTGACCCCACACTCATTATTCTACAGACCTGTTACCAAGCTTGATCGCATATGTCTTGCGACGACGGCTATTCGTGACTGTTGCATATTCCTTTGCTATATTCAAATAAAAAAATTAATAAAATAAAAAAAAAAACTAATCAGTTCGGCGGCGCTCGGTGCCTGTCTACTGTTTCTACGGATGGCACCTCTTTTCCCGGAAACTTTTCCCATTACAATGAGTTACAGAAGTTCATACCTTTCGTGTCTAAACAGAAGCCCGAAATATGCAATCTTCCTGTTATTGACAATGTGGAAAAGTTTGCGACTACCAATTCGTCATAGAATATAATATTGTACAACTACATTATATGCATTTAATTTCACACAAACACACTTTTATTGAACAATTAAATATCGGATTTCTTTGAAGAACTCATCGAAGCATCTGATTTTATAATGACTAGCTTTTGATCGCGGATTTGCTTGCGAAAAAATCGTATCTGCAAAAACTTCTAATTGCCTTATATAGTCGAATTGCTTTAAATAGTAAAAATAACAAAATTAAAAAGATTACAGGCTGTTTCTATACGGACATATCCACTTAATCCGGTAAAGCCAATTAAACGATCTTAAAATCGACGGATGATTTTACTGTTAGGGGGCAACTACCCCATTCGTAATAATCCAGACCCAAACACCCTATCGGATGAGATAACCCAAATCGGATCAATGTAGATTATTAAAATCAGAAACAGCCCACATACATGACATATGTACATAGGTACTTACCGTCCGTTTACCTTTAACATTATAACTAAGACTAAATTGTTCTTATTGAGTTATATTAAGTATTGTGTAATTCAATAATGTAAAAAATTGTTTATATGATAACTCTTATTTCGTTCCCGTTACATATGCAGCATCTAATACATACTATTATTGAAATTTAGCACCAAAATTTACTTATCGTATTGTATAGGCACTGGCATATTTCCGTAAATTGTTGTATAGAATAGGAATGATAAATTACTGCGTGCCCTAGGGTCCACAAGGGATTTTGATTCGCTTTTTTTATTGTCTGATTGGTGGAGACAGGTCTTCTATCACAGAGAGAAGACTGATTGTCATGGTTTAGCATGTCTTAGAGATCATCATGATGAATTACATTCAAGCGTTACCTCATAAACTTTTCCCTCATCATTACAACCATCGGTTAATTTTATGAAAATGTTTAATGATTAATGATACCTTCATGAACATGCTCTTCTATAGCGATTCCATTGTTACAAAACATTATTAATATTTATCATATTGCAGTTACGTTTATACATTTAAAGTAGGTACAGTAAACATTTTATTGGAAACGTTGAAGTAAATAAGGATCGCAATATTTAAATTTTACTTTTTGAAAGTGAGAATGGTGTGTAGAATAAGATCGAGCCAGACAAAGCGTCAAAAACCTATATAAAAACTAACTTTGATGACTAAACTTTTCAGACTTTAAAGAGTTGGTTTTTGCTTACTATTATCAAGTTTTATTTGTTTTTATGCGTTGCTAACATGACTCGTCTAAGAGTCTTCGCTGAGTGCTGTCACAGGTGATTATAAATAAATAAATAACGTAATAACTGGGGACAATTCCACACACGGCCGTCTGATCCCAAATTAGGCAATTTAATGCCAGTGTTATGGTGACCAGACAGCTGATACACATACATATATACATACAATATCATCACACAAATGTTTATCCTGGGTGGGAATCGAACCCACGACCTCCGGTTCTGCAGTCATGGTCTCTAACCAATCGACCACGAGCCAGTCAAAGCCGGTGGAAGCCGAAAACAAATTCCTTGCGATGTTTCATTACACGCAAGCATATGTCTATTTTTTCGCTCTTTTTATTGCTCCACTGCTGGACCGGGTCTCCTCTCATAGTAAGAGGGATTTGTCATACTTTGACATAAAGGCACAAGATTGAAAACCGATCCGGTGTAGTGTCTTCAGAAGACTGCGTACCGATAGTAGTTTTACGAGGGGCCCTACAAGTAATTTAGATTTCTGCTACCCGATTTATTTGAACGCTTTAGTGCGGGTCGGCGGCGCTCGCCACAAAATGAAGGGGTGAATTCCTATCTCGGCGACGAACGAAAAATGATTTCGTAGTAAAATGATCGTGTCTCAACATTTCAGCCTTGTCATGGACAATATAATTTTCGAGTTATTATTTCAGATATAGCGTAAAAGTGTTTTTCATAAACAATACATTATTTTTTTTATTCGTCAACCACAAAGAGCTAGTTTTAGGTCATTCTACCAGACATTTGAATAATAGTGAGAGTTATTTTTGTTGTCTGAATAAAATACAGTACTAAATATTTCACACTTACTATACAGCTAAATCTCATGTTCAATAAATCTTTAAATCTTTTTTCATTTTCTTTAAACTGTAACCAGGCAAAGTGGGTCAAAGAACAAGCAATTGACGTAGAAAAATACTAATTGACGTAAAACTTGAAGCTGGCGGATAAATTGTTAGCATGATTTATGCAGCACCAATATTAAAATCAATTTTGATTAACAATTTGTAATCGTTAATAGCAGGGATAGCCTAGTAGTTGAAACTCATCCTCCCAGTCAGGAGGCCTAGGTTCAAATTGTGGTTCTGACTTGTTCCGAGCGTTTTATAAATTATAACTTTTATCACTTGTTATAACGATGAAGGAATGCAAGGAAAACTTCGTGACGATATATATGAGAAGAATCCTTAAATAATTATAATGTTTCTGAGGTGTGTGAAGTCTGCGTATTCGTATATGTTAACAATTACGACAGTCACGTCAGCGCACAAACGATTCGTAGGTAAATTGTTATCGTACATTGTTACGTAACACAAAATGTTGTCCCTGGGATCAGACACTAAATTACAAGCGTCTAAGCAAACCCTAACCCCGACCTGCGGTATAAACCCGAAACTTTTGCACTTACTGTCGCTCCGTTCAACAGATGTTCATAAGTTCAGCAAATGCCGATATCCTAGTCGTGTGTCAAGAGGTTACGGCTAATTAAACAAACTTTTCAGACAGTTCAAATTATCCGGCTCGAAAGACCAACATATTTTTATTCAATAATATACAATAAATACTAGTATAATTTCAATTCCTACTAAATTATCTTTAAGCAAACATTTAAAAGATTTAATAAAGTTGTTTAGAAAGGCAAAGGCAACAAAGAATTACATTCTATTTTTAAATAATGAAAAGTATTTTAAGTTTTGAATATGTCATGTGTCTACAAAAAAAAATGGTGAACAACAGTGTGAATTTTTATTAACAATAATATTATCAGTTATCCAATATAAATCGCTCAAAGTATCTTCGGCCCAGCTTTAACAAAAGTCTTTTACGAATTCTATAACCTAAACTTATCATATTGGATTTCTTATCCGTTAATCTACAGCCAAGGTTCTAATACAATTATTAACTTGAAGTTTCCTAAATGTCAAATCTTTGTAAACCTCTGAAATAAATTATAATAGTAGTGGGAAGCGTTTATCAAGTATCACCATTATTTTTACGATAATTTAACTTTCTCGAAGCGTTTCGCAAAAATTGATATTTTTAAAACCTTTCGTTGTTACTGGGTGTTGTTAATATTATTTGTTATTTGTTATCCTCAGCGGATGATCGCTAAATTTGCACAATATTTTCTTCAAAATGTAATTTAATTTTCCTTTCAAAGCTATTCAATTCCCATGGACAATGACCTTTCGGGCGGGGATGAGGAGGTGAGTCCTCAAGTTAGTTAGTCGTAATTAAAACGAGACGTAAAAATTAACGTCACTAATTCTCTCTCAGGACCAGCCCAATTTTCCATGGATCTTCAAACGGTAAAAAATAAATTTACACCAGGGTAAAAAGATAGCTCATGTTTATGGAAATAATGGAAGTATAAAAAGTTATGACTTTTAATTTACGTTGCAATTCTGGACACGAAATCCTAAAACCGAAGGAGGCCTAGAAAATCGTTCGCTAAGTTGATTTTTTTCAAGCTTTTTTAACTTGGTATGTACATATGTATGTTTGTCCGGGCGGGAACCTTGCGACTGAATTTTAGACCAGTTATCTTAACCGATTCAGCTGAAATTTGGTATACACGCTTAACGCGGTACTGTGATAGGGTAGTACTGTGGTAGGCAACACTGTGGTAGGGCAGAAAAAAACAAGTCCGCCATCTTGCTTGATCCGCCATATTGGAATTAGAATGACGTCATATAGCTAAGCATGCATTGTCATCCAGAATAAGCGTGTATGCCAAATTTCAGCTCAATCGGTTAAAGATAACTGATCTAAAATTTAGTCGCTAGGTTCCCGCCCGGACAAACATACATACCTACCAAGTTAATAAAAAGCTTGTAAAATAGGTATAATGATTATAAGTCAAAAGATATTTTGCATTTGAAATTAAGCACCGCCCTTCATTAATATCAGGCCCCGTATCAATTGGCGAAATCATTAAATTTCATTAATATGCCAATCACAGATAAATGAGGTGCGTATTTATTTAAATGAGTTTATTTATCTGTCATCAAATAACCCTCGAATTTATCTGTAGCAAAATTAAATGAACGTCAATCAAATTAACTACTGCTGAGATAGTTTTTCAAGCATTGTTTAATAATCTTTTGTTGAACCTGTTTTTTTAATAAAGGAGGTTAAGACTACAGTATTAGCAAGAAAGACTAGATATAGACTAGTTATAGGCATACTTGATACATGTTAGAAATGATTACAAGATGGAGAAATCAGTAGGTACTTAAGTCGATTCATTTGTTACATTTTAAATTCTGTATGTTGTAAAGACTAAATTAATTGGAAATAACTACAAAGTTCTCTATTTCCTTCATTACCTAAAGGTTGGGAGATCACTCAATTACTATTTAACTAAACGGCCCGGGAAGACTAATTAGGTGCTTGAACTCCGCAGAACTGGCTAACTAACTTCCAAATCCTAACAAAGTTTGACTCTGTTTAATTCTGGTAAATAGCAACAATTTCTGTGCAATATCTTTAAAATGACAGTAAAAAATTCTTCAAACACTGCCCTGTTAGTACATCATTTATTTATATGAACAACAATTATAATTTCTTAATCCAATTTGAGACTCGATTATTGACAAAACTTACCCGAAATCTTAACTCAGCTAACAGCAGTAATAAAGCGACTGGGTTAATCATCAGTTCTTGACATTTCACAAATTAATTCTCAAATAATTTCAGCAAACTTTAAAAGGGCGATCGTCGCCATTTCCTATTAATTTACTTAACAGATTTACTTTTGGGTAAACAAATTTAACTTTCGCTATTTTGTATTTTCGTAGAATTTTGTGTTTATTATCTTTGATTTAAATGTATATTACTCGTAAATTATTTGAATTTATTGAATTGATTTTATTTGTAATAAAACACGCGTACATGATATAAAACAGACAGCTAGTTAACTAACATAAGCTATCTCAATAAACATACAGACAATTTAACTTCCAGACACAAAACAAATACTATTATTTCATTTATAACGAAGCGCTTTCCATAGAAACTATTTGTATATTATTTTACTCCAAGAATGTTTCAATATCACAGTAACAAATCTGGAATATTAGATTTTAGCGCTGCCTTTAGTTCAATTATTAGTGAGAATTATATGAAAACATGGCTCTTGTATTGTGTTTGAAGTTCGCTAATTAGATACATATACATACTGTCTCTGTTCGTTAAACACGATAATACCCGCGTAAATCCCGATTCCGCGGGAACTTCGGAATATAAAGCATCCTATATTTTTCTATATAATCTCCTTTACCAATAAGTGAAAGTCCCATTGAAATCGGGTCAGCCGTTTCCGAGATCAATCCGGACAATCTGAAAGTTTTTGTCTGTTACGCTTTCACAAACAAACCGCTTGACCGATTGTGATGAAATTTAACGTGAAGATAGTTTGAAGCCTAAGCAAGCATATACTCGTAGCTTACATTCTTCTTCAAAGTTCATCTCCTTCAGGTTTATTCTATGGTACGACATTTTATTTTATTTTCAATTAGAATTACAACTGCATTATTTTAAAAGTCCTATTTAAATTATGAGTCAACAAACGTTTTTCAACATTATCTTATAATACTATATATATCGCTATAAACTTATAATTAACCGTTAAAAGCAAGGCTTAGGGACTTTTTCCTCTGACGCAATGTCATTGATTCTCTCCGCAATACGCACGACAGGAAAATTTATGAAACAATGGAATGTGAGAAGCAAACCCGCTTGACAGGAAAAACGCCGTTACCCTACGTTTAATATTGGAGGAAAGTTTAATTGCGTTCTCGTTTACTGCCTAATGCGGTTCACTAATGTTTTGTCTATGGTCTAGCCAGCAACACTGAATGATTCGTACCGATTAATAAAAACGTTTAGTAGATTCGTGAAATTACGAACCACCGCAAATATTTCATACCTACTACGAAATAATTTGTAAGTTAACAAGATAATTATAGAATTGTAAATGTAAAAATCTTGTATTTCGAATTTATAAAAAATCAATGCAATTGTAATGAGACATTTAAATTCTATTTTTAAATATAAAATATATTTTAAGAACCACAAAGAAATGTTGTTGATATTTTTTGTATACTAATACGGGGGCATACACCTAACATTAATGCACACATTACAGCAAGACAAAATTACATCATATTGTATAGTATGTAGACATGTATTTTTAAAAAATGTATGGAAAGAACAATATAGCGCACAAGTAATCATAAAAATTCACACAATATTCTCACGATTATCACATATACCGTATGAAGCTTTGAAGAGATAATAAAAACCTCTCCGCTTTAAGGCTTAATGCCAAAAGAGCTTCCGTAAAATTTAATAAAAACCCACCATTTTTCTAAACGAACCAGTTTTTTAAATAACCATGACAGCAATGTAATACCATTTATTAGCTTTTTATTACAAGCTTTTTCTAAACTTGGTATGTATGTACAATGTACGTCCGGGCGGAAACGTTGTGAGTGAATTTTATACCAGTTATCTGCCTCACAACCGATTCAGTTGAAATTTGGTATGCACGCTTATTATGAATGACAATGCATGATTAGCATTGTGACGTAATTGTAATTCCAACATGATGGATCATGCAAGATGGCGGACTTGTTATTTTTTTCGCAATACCATAGTATGGATATTAAATGAAACGGCTTGCTGAGGAGAAGATGAAAACTTTCTCCTTTGTAGGGCATTTAAATAAAAACTGGTTTTTAAAAAGTTTTTTTAACATTAATATCTTTTGAAAAGTATATTTTACTTATCACTCATAGCTTTTCATTTTACTTTAATTAAATAAAAAAAGAACAAGACACGTGTATTTTGCTCAGTTATTTATTAATAGTCAATAATATTGTGCCTCCGCTTACGGATTCACCCACGTGGAATACTGATTTTAGTTAGCTATGAGATATAACATTTTCAACACATAACATCAATAGTAGCTTAAGTTACTCCTTATTACATTAGCTATCAGTCAGTGAAAATCCTGTCACAATCGGCCCAGCCGTTTTCGAGATAGCTTACGTCTAAAAAACACTGTTGATGGAAACGGCGTTCAGAGGTACAGTGTACTTGGAAACTTAACGAGAAAAAAATATCTCTAATAATATTTTATTAACAATAACTTACAAAGGACTGAGAACAAAGTAAATTGAATTTCAGCAAATCCCTTTTGAAATGATCCTTTCCCTTGAGCGAATAGGTAAAGTAAAGCGAGAGGAAGTACACGAAAACAATCTTTAAGTTGTTTGACAAGGAATAGACGTAACCGTTCGGAGCAAAAGAATTTTAACTGTTCATTCTTTTTCATAAGCGTTTTCTTTTGAGATTCTGATTATTTTATACGATGCTATATTTATTAAATTATTATTAAGAAATATTAAAGCGTTGATTACAAAATTAACTGCTACCACTATTTTATCTTCTCACGCTGCGGCGCTGAAAATGGCGCGTAAGGATAGCTAATGTTCTATTCTACCGTTCTAGCGTTTTCCATCAAACATTTTTACGACCGACTGATATCACGTGTAGAGATATTTTATACAAGCTGTGTCCGCAGCTTCGTCCACGTGGAAATCAATATTTTCCTGTTTTTGCAACATTTGTCCTTGCTGCTCCACTCCTATTAGCCATAGCGTGATGTTATAATATAGCTTATAGCCTTCCTCAATAAGTGGGCTATTCAACACAAAAACAATTTTGCGACCCGAACCGGTAGTTCCGGAGATTAGCGCGTTCAACCAAACAAACAAACAAACAAACTCTTCAGCTTTATAATATTAGTATAGAGTATAGATATCTCTGGGCGGTCATAACATACGATCTAGGCTCAATGGCATGGATATATCGCAAGAAAATCCATTTACGAGTACAGCATTAACGAACATTGCCTGCGGATTCGAGTGTTTTCACACAATCAGCGTCAATGAGGCGAAATATGACGTATTTGTATGAACGCTTGTATGTACTTCTCCACGAGATTACGATAAGGTTATGAAAACCGTTTTGAGCGTCCGTTATTTAAGTGCCTTTGTTGTACAAATAGCAAAATTTTAATTATTTCTACATTTAAATATAGTATGTTATTTATAATGACTTACTGAAAAGGGGAGAATCGATTATAGATAGCTTTTTGTTGCGAAGTTAAACTGTTATTATTTGGAGTTACGATGCCAGGGGTCTTCCTTATTTATTTAGTTAATGATTGATGGCGATAGTTCGGTGTGTTCCGTTGTTACTTTACGGAACATTCCGTGAATAGCGGTCATTATTTTCATATTTTTATTTTGTTTCATATCCGTATTGAGATGGTAAAGACACATTATTCATACTAAATTATTACAAACCATTCAAGTAGAGTATGTAAAATCGAAAATATAAAAATACGTAATCGTAGAAGTAGAGAGACTCATTTTCTTCTGGCGGTAAAACATAGGTATATGTTACGGAACTAACATCTTTAGTTCCGTAACATATATAACAGTAATTCCGTAACATATGTAACAGACCTAATATGTAACAGACCTAAACATGTTGAAAATTCAAATTAATCTAGATATATTGATATAGGTTGTAAGCTAATTATGTCTCACTATTGCAGCTGAGGATGTTATGACAGATGTCGACTTAGTACTGCTCGGAAGGGATTCTCAGGAATGAAAAGTGTAAGAGGATTAAGCAAATTGCTGTACACTAAAAGAAAAACCGCAAATCAGCTTAAAGAAACACCCAGATGCTTTATAAATACGGCATAATTAAAAGAAAAACAGGAAACTGGAGAAATCCCGTCTTTTTGCGAGTATTTAGTAAAATAATACATTTAATTAAATGAACCTTTGAGAAACTTTTAATGGACCAAAGAAAATAGCACTACATTTCCCTCTTTTTATACCGTCCCCTTTTTGAATCAAAGGTATGAAACCTATGGGCCATCAATTAGGATCGCAAAAGTGCTACGAAAAGGTCGACTTTACAAAGACAAAGACATTTATTTGCACAACTATGGGTACATTTAAAGATGTAATAGAATTGTTAGATCACTCCATATTTTGCCTACTACGGCGTATAAATTTAAAATATACATTTACAATTTTATAATATTTACATTACATTAATTAATTATCTTTATTACTTAATTTTTAAACTAAAATGAGCTTATATCTAAAAACGACACAAAACCGTTTGGTTTGGACACAAATCAGTTGGTACCCAATGTTGTACATATTATATCAAAGTCTCAAGTACACCCGGGGTTAACATCGGGTTTAGTCCAATGTAGACCGAGAGGAAAAAAGCCGGAGGAAAAAAACCTCACGGCACTCTTCTGGACGGCTGTTTATTTATTATATATTAGTAACAATTTTTAAGGTCGTTCTTCTAAGCATTCGGCGATAGAGTAATAATAATAGGCTTTTTTGATAAAGTACATTTTTAGCTCCTTTTTAAAGTGACCGTAATTTGTTAAATTTTTTATTGAGTTCGGTATGTTATTATATATTTTAGGTCCCATTGTCTAAGTTTATTGTTAAACAATATATTTTTTGTGTAGCTTGTTACATAATTTTTATTTTGATTATTTCTATAAAAAAACACAGCTTTGTCTTTCATAAGGAATAAATATTTTAAATGAAGTAGTTCAAAACTCCACATTTTCATAAAAATGTCGGATTTGACCCAATTTGGTTCGGACATTGACCGACAATTCGTGAAATTCATTTTTGTTCCAAATTTCATAGCAATTTATCAAAAGCTGGTGACTTCATGTCACGTTGATAGATTGTGCGGTTGATAATTTCTGTTGGTTATGAACGGGTTTGATCTATATTTATAAGTGCAACTGATTCAAAACTGTAAGTAATGTTTTAATTAAGCAACTACAAATAAACAATTGAGTATTGAGAACAATTTAACAAGATACATTCATGGTTACATCTACATTTTTATGCTAAAAATAGACAAATCTGATACTTGCTGGTAAGCATCAGCGTCGCGTAAGGAGTTTGCAATAGCATTGTCACCGCCAAGAACTTTATTAAAGCCTCTTTGAAGAAGTCTGCCATAGCGTACTAAGATTACATTGGGTAGTCGATTTCACAGTTCGTACTTTCTCTGCTGAAGGCTGCTACGTGTCCAAGTGTTGACTGTGGAGTTTTTCGCTATGAAAATTAGTGCGATATAAGAACGCTGTGTGATAACGGCACATCATTATTATTAATTAAATTCACAAAATTTTAACGTAACTAGTTCATCCTACGCGTCGGCACTGATGGCGCGCGCGTGGGGAATTCGGGCCTCGAGGATTTCCTCCTTACCCGGGCAGTTCTC
>DWGJ01004046.1:0-12284 GCA_018246895.1 Aspitha aspitha aspitha | reverse complement strand
AAATTTGGCGGCACACTTTTGAAATTTGGCGGCACACAAAAGTGCCGCGGCACAGTGGTTGAGAATCACTGGTCTATGGTTTATATATATGAGTATATTCGTATCATTATGCTTTCATACTGGACTCGAATTAGATCAGGACGGTTAGCTGGTTATATCAACAGCAACTTATACATAACCAAATGTTTGCGACAGGTATACTGCTGCCGAAAGTGCTTACGACACTTATTCTGATCTGAAAAAACTTTGATACTGATTTCTAAGCAGCAGTTCCGGGCTCGTTCATACTTCAGATGATCAAATAGGTTTAGTTCACCTTTAACTCACCACTATCATGCAACTCGAATAAACTGTAAAGATAATTTCTAAGCTGTAGACATCGGTGTGCTAAAGTAGCTGATACTGTATTTGTTTCTCAAGTTCTTGTTTACAAATACATAATAAATAAGATAAATTAACCTCCATTCGAATTACCAGACGTTTGTATAAGGTAACATTTCAAAGAGAAACAAGGTTAATATTGAGCCTCTTCAATTGTGAATGGAATTCAAATATTAAAAGCAAATACTCGGCGCGACTTTTATAGCGCCGTTAATAAATTCAACAAAACCAGTTTCTGTACAACAGGATGACAGTATCTAATCTCTTCCACTTCCACAAATCTTTGATCGGAGTTTGTCTTTTTCCACACGAGTTACATTAGAGAGAACGTAATACCTTATCTCCGAGGAAACCGCTATTCATTTACAAAAACATACATAATACATCGCGATCCAGTACGTAGAACAATTCCTCATTCGGAATCGTACTTAAATATTCCCTCTAAAACCTCCCTCAGCTACATAAGTTACTCCGTTTGTGGAATAAAACAAAGGGGTTTGAACGAGTTTCATCGCCGACTACAATGGCGGGGTAAAAATAAACCACCAGAGAAGCAAAGATTTAATATAAAATGTGGCAGACACTATGTAAATTGAACGAGTGACTGGCGGTGACGAGGAATTGGGGGCTTGTGGCGCAGCGGCGCCGGCGGAGGGTTGCAACATCCAGGCACATACATTCCCGTTTAGCCACCACAAACCGAAAGAAGTAGGTACGTTTCTTACTGCATAAGAATATTTTGCTTATAATGGGAAATTCTTTATATTACAAAAGACAGAGAAAGAGTTAGAAGGATTTAGACTTGCCTTTAATTACACTCCTGATGGTGAGGTGAGTAAGGTGAAGCCGAGGAAACAGCATGATGGCCTAGAAAATATTATAAATAAAATAACTGCAGAAAACGTTTACGTATTCTAAAAAACGAAGGAGGAAACCCCATACTGTAGCGAGACAGCTCATCATCAATCGCTGGGCATGGAAACATTCGGTTAGACGAAGCGATTAGAATAGGTTCAATCCGATCTGGCTAGCTACGTCGATGACGAAGATACGCTCATTACTTTATATTCATTATGTTCATTAATTTCCACATCTTAACAAGATAATTGTTGCATATCAAAATATCACTTGGATCTTACACTTAAATAATACAATCTGTATTTATACAGAACATCGCAATGGTGCAGAAACACGCGGCGTACGTATTCAAGCAAATACGGAGGAAGCTTATGTTAGGGATTCAGAGCTCCAAGGAAAGGATTTAAAGTTATGACTCGACTTTATAAAGGCAAATGTGTTTTCAGCGTTAGCATTTCTCATGCGGACAAGACAAAAATTGTTATTTGTTAGAATACCAAACAACGCTACACATCTTCTATGACACAAAACAGTGTAATATTTATGTTTAATATCCTTTGCGATTCAGCTAATAATAATAATTATATTCGATAGCGAAATTTCTCGATTTATAAATGCGTGTAAAACTTATAACTTGCCTGTGAATGAACTGTCCAAAGGTTTCACTGGAAGAGAATGCTTTTAGCATTAAGTTCGCCTTTTTGTACCTTACCGTAGTTGAGTTGCAAATAAAGAATAAATTAAATGAAATGAACTCGCCGCTCTGCAGGCTAGTAATTCTACCGGCAAATTGTGGATTTCGACAAGAGCTCTACCTGTCGAGTGCTACTACAGCTACATCACATAGTCATCACAATTGATCAAACTGTATACTAGCCAAAAAACGAAGTACGAACACATGTTTTCAGACACTCATTGTTGTATTAAAAAAATTCTAAATTCAAAAAATAGTGGAAATCGTAACTTCAATATTGCGTGAAGTTTTGTATGCTTTCATAGAATTAATATGTGTCGTACACAATATTAGTAATGTACCTACATGTTATAAGCTTCTATAACTAATAGCATATTTTTATAGCGGTATATTTTTTATATGACGTCAATAGCAAAATAAAATAACGATAAAATGCAGGCGCCGCTGCGAGCAAAAGTTGGACAACTTTATAAAATTCCTGTTTCCTGATGTAGAAAATTGTTTCCCCATAGTTTCCTCCACCTATCCGGCTGAACGCCATTACGCTCTTCCAATGCTATTTGCCGCCTCTCAACAGAACAAAGTAGACCTTTCTGAGCCATTAATAGACTGAACGGAAAAAGGCTACTCCGGAATTTCACGAGTGGCCAGTCACGGAGGATTCGAACGCTAATCGCTAGAGCAAGCTTTGATGTCCCGGCCGACGACGCTGATTACCCCTTTCGACCCTTTGTTGGTTTTTATGCGGGCCTGATTGCCCAACGTTTTTTCTCCAAATTTGTGGACGAAGAGGATTTGGGAAGGACAGTGTAGCATTTTATTTATATGTCAATTCTAGCGCATTATTACGAACCATTTCAGTCAATAGTATACCTAAGCGAAAAGTTGACTTTCACTCAGATTACATAATACAATATGAAAAATAAAATCTGCGAATAAACTATTTATTGCAAGGAGACTTTAAAAAAAAGCGATCCTTTTTTAATGTTTAAGCTCTTGTTATGTTCACGCTTTACTCAAAATGTTTTCAGACTCGGTACGCATGTTCGTATTTAAAAAGCACTGTCGTGTTCTCCCATTCAAAGTATACTACGGTAATTTAAAGTGGTAAACGAGGTATATTTTTTGCATGTATGCATGGTTTCGCGTCGTTTCACCAGCGAACAGGGAACGGAGAGCGGTTTCCTTATCCGTTACAGCCGAACGATTTGTCAATGTTGCGGTAAATAATTTCGTAGGCAAAAAAGCTAATCTCGCGCGGGCAGATCGGAAATAGAGGGTCGCGGGCACCGTCCCCGCTGCGACCCGTCCCCAGTATCTGATTCAGGTGTAGTTTGCGACGTTTTCGCGAAACGAGACAACCATTTGACGCGGGTTCGCCGGCGGCTGAGGAAATTACAATGTCCAATCGGAAATTCGCTAGTATCCAGGCGATATCCCCGAATGTGATTTTTGAGAAATAAAATGTATTAGCCACATTAATATGAAACTTGAACCGTAATTGGGTCTTCGACCAGCTTAGTACTAACAGCTGAGAGTTAGTAAATACAAGTACCTATATAAAAATCGTATTGAATTTTAGCGATAGCGGATGGTGCGTAAACAGCTTTGTTACCTCTAAAATGGCTAGAAACGGGACGGAATTGTGTTCCAACTATTCCACGATAATTAGGTAGGATTTGTGTCAGCTGAGCGAGAGAGGCCCTACTCCGGGGACTATTTATATGAACTTACATTGTTACTAATATAGTACGGACTTGTAGGGAATCCATTGTAACAAAATTTGAGTAAAAGGCAAATAATTACTGTAATTAATGATCCATCTAAGACAGCATAACTATAGCTAGAGGCAATTTGTGGATAGAATCGAACCCACGATGTTAGCTTTAGTAGGTAGGGTCTGTAACTATTATAACAAAATGTAAGCGTAGATTTATGCAAGTTGACTAAAGCTCCCAACACTCGTGAAGTTGCAATCAACTAATTTTCCTCATATGATCAGTAGTTAATAAGAAATACAAAAATTGTGACAGAACCATGAATAATTCTCAGTAAAGTTGCACAGGCGAATGACTTCGAGCAGACCGTTCGGGGTAAATCTATTGGAACGGACCTTGTAAAAGGTTTTGAGGAAACTGTGAATGAATGAAAGCGATTATTTTTACAGAGGACAATATTTTTTCTTGTTTAAACAGTTCAATTTACGTCGAATTAAATCGGGTATTCCTTGTCAGTCGCAAGCTGTGGTAACTAATAATGGTATTTGGAAGAGTCTGCAGCGTAATCCCTGAACATACAAAAACAGTGTGCTATCTCTACAGAGTCCTATGAGACTCGATCGTTGGCTGGTATATTGCGCGGCGATGTAACAATACGTACAGTTGGTGAACGCGCCAGGGGATTCGCGACAGCTGAATATATCTCATCTGTCGTGGTCCCTGATATTTATTTAGGCGTGAATGAGAAACGGTGGTTAATAATGACATAATGACGGTGGTCAATAATGATAAACACGCTGAGTACAAAGTGATGAAAGCTAGAACAAATCTACAAGTTTTTAAAATTACGTTGCTTTACCAGTTGAGCTTAAACACAATAAGTACCAACAGTTTGAGTACTCTCTCTAGCACTCTCACTCGAGCCAGTTTACTACTAGGTGAGGGGGCAGCGGGCGCGGAGGAACAGGGCTTGCTACAGCATGTAGTTAAATAACAAGCAACATTTACAAGGAAAAATCACAATCTAAACGATGTGTTATATTCTTTAGCTTATAAATTTTCAGATGTAACCCACTCAGTTTATGTTACCTATATCCCATTTTATCACCACACACCAAATGTTACGTAAAATAGCATTGTTGGGATCATTCTTGCGTTTATATTCCGCAAACATCACAACCAATTAAATATAGATAATTTAAGACAATGTGCACAAATGTTGTCATTAATATATGTACATATCTTTATGATTCCTGTAGTCTTAAACGTATCACGCGCTTTTGGCGGGCACAGAATTCATATTATTTATGAATTCCCCTTTCGTATATTACAGAAAAATTCCATTACAAAACTCGAAAAACAATGACAGATACTTACAGACCTTCATATCCATTGCTACGTATCTTTCTGATTCCACGTGTGCCATTTACGGAATCTCTCTTTGATATATTACTTCTCTTTGTAGAGAATTTTATACTTTCGTACCCTTGTATATAATAAAATGTGAGCTTCAGACGGAAAACTAGGTTTCGCTTATAATGCGTTAGCATGTTTTATTATTCCTACACTTGTGTAGTACAAAGCAACATGTTTTCAAATATTTATTGGCTTCGACCTGTTCAAAATTATACTGTCGAACTATAAAAGACTTTAGGGTCATCATCTATCCAGCTAGCCAACTGTGGAATGCGCATGACTTAAAGAATATTGTAGAGAACTCAAAGGATTGTAAAGCTTCATACGAATTTCTTCACATTAGCGGCAAATAATATTGAAAGTTTATGGCGTGTTCCAATTTCCCCTCAAGTTATTAGAGGAAACACAAGTTTTAGGAGGCGATGAAGTCTCTGTGCCCCAGCCAGCCGCATTGCTGAAGATAAGCTGCAATGGCTTAGTTGAATTGATTTTGCTTAAAATGTATGTAAAGATCAATTGAATCAACCTAGGTTATACATTTGCAATCAGAAGATTGTTTAAGAATTATTCAGGTCTCTGCACAAACGAGGTCGAAGGTAAAAAGTAGGAAAAAATATTGTTTTATACGAGAAAGTTATCAAAAAAATCCCGAAAGAGATTCTTTTATAAACTCCTCTGGGAACTATACAAGTCACAGTCCTTCACGCACCATTAGCTACGTTGGGTCAAAGGGCCCGCTACGATTTGTCCCATTAATGCCCCTAATCGATTCACCTCGGACCGCTTGCACCAATTACACTCGCTGCCTGTATATTTTAGAGTCACCCTGAATGTTTCCAAGCTTTTGATGATTATTTACATATGTATGTGATTTGATTATGTTGTTAATGGCTTTACTCGTGTGGATATTATGTCGATAGCCTGACAAGTGTCGGATCTATGTCGACTTCTAACTTTGTTTCGAAAGTTCATTTTGGTGTTTAATACATTTGCAAAATTATTACAAGTGATGGGAATAATCCTATTAAATATTAAAGTTATTTACGAACGAGTGTTGCGAATGAGGTGGTTTGTGAAAGAATTCCAATCGAATATCGAAATAATAAAGATCAAATTCGATCATCGCTAAACGAGTTCTATAGTTTTTCAATTATAGAACGTTTGCGCTTGAATTTGTGAATTTAATAGCAGCCTCGTCGACACGTGAGGGCTTTGTTTGCGTTCGTACAAATAGGCTTCACAGCAATCTGGGTTTTGTTGTAACAATCCGATCATTGTGCTAGATAAAAGTATTATTGATTGATTTAGAAAACGCCTGGCAGTCACGTTGGATGCGGTCAACTGTGTGTATAAATTAATTAATTAACATTAACTAATTGAAATAAAAATATAAGCTATTAGAGCTAAAAAGGAATCAAAGCAACAGAAATATTACATCATAGTTTGAACCTTTGAGTTTGTGTATAATTTGATCATAATTCAAGAGATTGGTCAGTGCCCGGAATTCTCTAGTATAAGTTTGTGATTAATATTGTTGTCAGTTCTTGACTTGTTCGATATTATATTTGGAGTAAGTTTGACGGTTAAATCAATTTATTATGTAAAGGAATACGAAATAGAATAAACTTTATTCATCACTATATCTCATAGACTTGTAAAACAAATTTCAATGCAGTTCAATTAGTTATGACAAAGATACCACGATTGTCTTAAGTAGATCTATCTATCCATTTAATCATCCATCCATTAATTAGTCCATCCATCCATCCATCCATCCCTCCAAGTGTAACCTTTTCTGGACATCAAAAGTTCTTTGCTGTGGCCTTCATATATATGAAGGCCAATACCAGGGTACACGTCACTCGTATGGGCATACTTATTTGATAATGGTATATACAAGTATATCCTATATCTTACGTATTACAGTTCTGGAGTAGTCCTTTGTTTCGTCGTCGGTTTACTTTAGCATCAGGGTCTCTGTCATGACCTAATTGGAAGCCTACGTACTGCGCTTGCCGGCTACTAATTAATGGAACCGTAGCCTGGTGAAGAAGAGGGTATAATTACTACGTCTCCAAGAAATAGGTCTGCAATTACTTTGAACCTGTGAATTTTCCTAAAGTGCATCAGAATACTAAGCTCATAGTGTTGTGTTAATAGAATAAGTATGTACATGGGAGAATAATTTAAAAGCTAAATACACTAAATATTATAGAACCGGTTTCTCATATTGCAGATATAAATAGAGTTATTAAAGTAAACGTTTTATATAAAACTGCAGATCACTAAAATTGTGTCTATCAAAGTGAATTAAATCCTACGATCAAAGACGAACGGGCAAAAAACATCGGAACAAACGAAGCCTGTTACACAAACACTGATTATGTTTATTGCCCTGTCTATTGTGTGTTTCGTAAACAATTCCAAGTTATGCACATAAAATTTAATGGTCCCAAAAAAACGGGAACTCGAAAATTGTATCAAAGTTTGTCTAAAGCAAATAACAGTCGGCTGTTCCCGTAGCGAAGTAATCTCGTAAATGGGACTCCGAGAGGCGGGAGAAATAGTGCTCGAATACACCCCGAAGTATTGTAACTATGGTAAGTCTTAAAACAATTGTCTGTATGGTTCAAACAAAGAATTCCATTAAGTGGATTTTTTTTCTATTATCTTTCGCGAATACTGTTCAAACGAGTACTGGTCCTGACTTCAAAGGTAATCCCGCAATAATTGGTCGAGAAAAAGACAAACAAAGTAATTGGAACAAGGCAACACAAATGTATCTCGATTCCTTAAAGTTTGTAATTTCGGAGTTCGTGTATGAATTGCGACAAAAATTATTATAGAATAAAGAAAAATTATTAGACGCCTTCGTTGTATAAGATATTGTAGTCATGACGTGACTCCAGTAATAACCATGAGAGATCTCACAGCAGGGAAAATAGAATGTTATAATGTTAAGCGAAATGGTTAAGAAAATTAACGATATCAACTTTCGAACGGCAAACACTATAGAAGCGGGTACTTCACCCACTTTCCGCACAAAGGATACACTTTTAAAAATTCCCCGAACCCCGTCTGCAATTGAAACTGAAGTCAGGAAATATTTTATCGTTCCGTTCGCTATAGGAATGGTAACTTACATTCCATACATCATTTTAAACGGCTGAAAGTTGGGTCGGCGCTCGTGTGAAATGTTTGGTGAAATTAGAACGAAACTTGCAATAGAATCTTATCTACTATCGGGTTCTTTCTTGAGAATTACTGCGTATAACGTCGGCATTGAATCATGTTCGCGATAAACTTACCTTTGTTCTTGATACTGCTTGTTACCGATGTATCCCGTATTGCGTTCTAATTCACTGTACGTTGATTCGTAGCAAACAGTCTATAAGAAGCAATAGTGAGTATTCTATTGCCGTGTAATTTGTAAATCATCGATTAATCCAAAATCCATTAAAGGGATGCTAAATACAAAGAGTAAATAATTTATTTGAAAAGCACGTTTTGATAGATCCATTAAAATAAAAAATAACCTAGCAAATATAACTAATAAACAAAAAGATAAAGTTACATGAGACTCGATAAGTAAGCCACGAGGCAATGACCTCACTTCAAATGTAGAGCAATGTTCAATTAAAATATCCTGTGTAAGTAAGTACAGTCTCTAAATCTCGCGGAGCAGGTAAAGTTATGCGCATACACGAAGCCGGCGAGATATTTGGCACGTACTCGGAGTATGAATAAGCTATAGAACGCTCGCCTCATCATACCAACTCATGCCAAATATAGGCTGATCTTATTGCCACACGTTCGTACGTACTTCTGAAACCGCCGCGGCGCACGGCGGTCAAATTCAGGAGAATCTCTTCTAAAGTAGCTTCTATCCCTATCTTTATATCAATATTAATTTGATATGCGTCTCGTTTTTAATTCAAATTTAAATTCTAATTCTAATTTTTTTATTTATCATAAGGTATATACACACACTCAATAAAGGTTATGTTTTAGTCACTGTTCTTCGGCTTTGCGCGCCTCTCGGGGTTTTATTGGGTTACGATTTTAGCCCATCACTGTAGCGCTCTGTGGTGTGTATTCTGATATTTTTAACTTTGTAAAATTATGTTCCAATAGTATATGATTAAATATTACTCGCTTTAACGGTGGATTTTGCTGACATTCTATTTAAAAAAATTATATTTCGATGATGTTTTTTTTTAATCAATTATTATCTCTGATATACAGTATAAGGCTAAGTTTGCTGTACTGTAATACTAATGCCTACCACCGCCAATTCGCTCCGTAGTAGAATGGTGTCAAAGAAAACATTTGACCAAAAGGGCTCCAGTCAAATTGATTTGCAAATGTATACTAATTTCAAATTCAATCTTCAACAGTAACTTAAGAAGTTTATTTCAGAACAGGCATATCGTCACTTTCCTCGACACACGCAACCCTTGCTTACCTTAATATCGCGATGTTAAAGCAAATAATTTGCTTTAACTCATTCGCGTAGCTTTGATGTTACAGTGTCAATAATTTGTTAGAATTTACATCAACCGCGTGAGATTTCGGCTTGGCTTACCATAGTTAATTACTTACGAGTAGGAACGTGCAAGACTAGTTGCACCCCCGCGGTTTCACTTGGGTACGTATAATAAATTTATATTTCCAACCATAGATTTTTATGTCGTTGGTTAATATTCGTAAATTTGACATCCGACAGGTACTTCTAGATATTAGTGTGTTCAACCAAAAACCCAAACTCTTGAGCCATGTCATTAGCCAGGATTCTTGTAATATATTTAGCCAGGATAGCCAGGATTCTTGTAACAGACTGGGTAGCGAGGGCGATATAAGATGCCTAGCAAACTGTAAAGTTGATCTGTAACCATTTGGAGCCAACCGTGACCAATATACCGCCGATTCAAAAGGCAAGAAAAGTCGATCTGAAAATAATTTTTCCGTGCAACAGTTGTTTGATCCCGTCACACTTCACCGTTTCTCCACCAAAAAAATGCATGATAGACTGGGGCTAAAGTCTCAATTTGATCCCTGTCCAACACTGCAACAACCAACTGGTTGATAATGAACGCGCAGTCTTAACATCTTCAAACTTAGCTCTTCACTTACACATAAGCACCACTTAAAGTATGAACAAATGATCAACTTCGAGAGGAGAGTGAACAGGCACGTTTAGGTGAATTACTTTTAAGACTGCGTCTCACTTACTACCAAGTAGAATCAAGAGCAGTCCCAATTCTGTACCTACATACAAAAACAAAGCGAACATCGCATACTCCCCTAACTTTATTTATATGTAGTTGGTATCCCCTAGAGGTCACGGCACAAAACGTCCACTCAAAGGTCTGCTATTCAAACAACCTCATTGCGATCAAGACGTAAGGGACGCTCCAAACGAGAGTACCTACGGGCACGTTTGACTTTATCCGGTTGTAATGATATGAAAATCTGGCTGGTACACAATGCTTTGGATAATACTCATCATTAAATTTGTCTTTTGTACCATTATTGTCTAAGAATGATAGATCAAATAGAGAGAGAAAACAAATATTTTAATATTTACGTTTTCGAATATTCCGCGATTCGCATTGGAGCCGCGTGGAGAAGTAGGTACCAGGGATGGGGTTCATGCGCAAGAGATCCAACACTAGAAGAAATGAAAGGCAAATAGGGTGGTAGTTACTAAATATTTATCGTAAATTTAAGAAATTAAGTACCTACCTAATTCATAGCGGTATATTACTGAATTGACATTTTGATAATTGCCAGCACTACAAGTTATGACAGTCATCACAGCTTAAAGGAATCCGGTACGGTCTTTAGCGCCCTCGAACAGAGCCCCTTGAAAGAGCGAGTGCTGTGTACAAACAAGTGAAGGTAAATTGCGAGTCACCCTCTCGCTTACAGTCCTCCAGCAAAACAATGTCGCCTGCCGTCCCCTAAGCGAATACCCCGAAATATAAAGCTTATAAAAGTTCGGAATTTTACCCTGTTATTTATTATTGTGTGTGAACGTCAAAGGATTTCGTTTAGTGAGTGAATTGAAAGATATATATATATATATAATGTTTGTTTGTTTGTGAAACGGTATTTGGCGCGGTCCGGGCCACAATGTTTCGGCAATCCCTTCCGCGAAGCGCGCGCTATTCTGTTCCAACGCGTTTCAAAATGTTATCCGTTATCTTTTTGCCAACTCTTTTGAGAATGTTCTTTGATTTTTGTCCTTTTTGTTATGTAATGTTCGGTCACGGGTAATAAATTCCATTAAAAAACCTTATCGCTAGTCTCTAACGGCTCTTAACAATTAACGCGAACGAATATTATACAAATTAAAGTAACATGAAATATCCAAAAATGTTAAGTTCGGATAATTGTAATAAAAATGCAAAATAGTTTAAGCCGGGTAATAATTCGATCCGTTGGTCCGTTTTGATGTGAAATAAAGACAAAGAAACAGGACCCAACACTGGACTAAAAAGGCTTGATGAGGAAATCGAACAAAACCAGCCCTCTCCCATGAAGCTCACGAAAGCGGTCGGACATTATGTAAAGTTCAGTAAATACACAGCAGACAGTAAATAGTAAACTGATAAAACCTTTAATTCGTGCCGACGACGTGTCGATTTTACGCAACTGTTCGCGATAAAATCCGAACAGGCTTTTATTCAGTTGGAATCGGAAAATTTATTGAGCAGACGAGCGCTTGTATTTTAATAGCACTAATGTTTTAGTTAATAGAAAGGAGAACAAAGAAGGATTAATTCGCAATGATCTTACGCAGCAAATACATACACAATACGAAATATAAAATGTTAAGCATTCTTAAAGTTGCATGCAATCATACATTTAACCCTCACAAATGTGAAATGGGCATTTACTTTTTAAGATGGTCGTCCATGTAACTATCTGGCTACAGTTAGATGGAGGACGCAATTACTTCTGCCGCTAACCAGTATTACTTCGATGGGAATGGAAGTCACAACAATACTGTAACAAATTGAATCAGTGGCTTTAGAATATTACGTAATTTTTTTTTATAGAATTAAGTAGCAAACGAGCAGGCAGCAGTCACATGTGGCCGCTGCCGCTCATGGACATCTGTAACCGACTTCTGACAGGACTGTAGGGAGGTTAGTAAGTGTTAGTAGTTGCCCTATCAGAAGTCGGTCACAAGTGCGTTGCTACTCTTCAGG
>DWGJ01004045.1:0-12285 GCA_018246895.1 Aspitha aspitha aspitha | reverse complement strand
TTTTTGTAGCATTGTTTCTTTTTTATATTTCTTTAAGGGCTTTTTTTTGTTTTTTTTTTGAGTTTTTCTTTTTTATTTTCTATTTTTTTTTGCAATTAGATTAGTTTGTTTTTGTCTTAATTTTTATTTTTTAATTTTTTTGTTTTTTTTTGTATATTATGTGCTGTCCGAATACGATAAATAAATGTTTCTTTCTTTCTTTCTTTCTTCTTCTCAATCAATAATAAGATAGACAATGGGTAAATAAAATTCTATGCGATTTTGTATCCCTTTCTATTGTATGTTACAATATTGTAACACTTGCCTAAATGTAATTAAAACATGTTCATAACAATAACATGAATGCATAGGTTTAATGAACACTAGGTACAAAATGCAAAATAAAATTCTTTGACTTATCCGATGTCGTAAAATATTCATTAGTAAAGCTATTAATACGACAAGCTTAAAAGGATTAAAGAACAGTAAATAATACCAGTTCTGTATGAAAAACGCAAATAGGTTACTACTATTTACAAAATTGTCTTTATTGCATACCGACTGACTTAATAATGATTATTAGGGAATAGTTATCTCGTAAATGTAATTGTATATTATTTTTTATGAATCTTTAATACCAGAAAAGTTTAACTTATACTAATATTATGAAGCTAAAGAATTCGTTTGGTTGTTTGTTTGGTTTAACGCGCTATTCTGAGGTACTACTGGTTTGAATTGAATAACTATTTTTATGATGAAAAATCAACTTATTGAGGAAGGCTATAGAATATATAACATCATGCTATGACTAATAAGAATGGAGCAGCAATGACAGCGTTTTTGCAGCAAATGCGAATATATTGATTTCCACGCGGACGAAGCCGCGGGCACAGCTAGTAAATTATATTTTAAACTATTTAAATACGAGTGTCATTCACAAAGACTTAGAAAGCATAAATAAGCTTACATTAGACCAACCATCTCTATCGCCACTGATATTGATAAATTGTTTTATACAAGCAAACCAAGAAGCGGATTTTTGCTAGATGCTCTATATTATCAATATAAACGTCGCATCATTTAAGCACATCAATAAAGAAAGGAGGCCACCCATCTAGCGCCCCACGCGGCGTCCTCCGCCACTGTGACGGATTCCGTGCCCGCCCCTCATTTGTTATACAAATTTTATACTACCCTCCGAGCGAAAGCTCAGTAAACCGTCCAAGTTCTTCCACAGTAACAATGGACAAGACTTCACCGTGAATGTATTTACAATTCGCGGTCATTTATTAATTTATTATAATATGAGAAATAACAGTACCTTTAAGCCAATGTAACATTTTCAAAATTAATAAGTAACCTATACTTACACCTTACGAGTTATGTTTATTGCAACTTAAAATTTCTGATCCCTTAACTTTTGCTTTAAAATAAGGTATTGATTACATATACGCATTCATCAAGTAAACACAAACAGTAAAAGAACTACCAATTCACAGCGGGATTCGATATAATCGGAAGGTAAACGAAGAAATTCCATTTAATTCACTACCACCTCGGGATAATATGCAATTGTGCGGAGTGCACAGCAGTCGTGATTGAGACGGCAGAAATGGATTACACAGTCCTGCCGCAGGGTGTCGGGGTTAAGGTATCGCCTCTTGATTAAATAAACCTTCAAGTCAATGTCACGCCGCCGGCCCATCGTGTCACTCTTCGGCATATTGCACGGGTTCCATATTGCATCGAGATAAGTTTTAACTCAACATACTCGTACATGTATGAACCCAAAGTAATTTGTATCCACAATTTAAACAATAAGGACAGCCAATTTCTAAATACATTTTAAAGTTAAGTTAAGTTAAGTTTCGTTTAGAAAACCATAATTTTGACATGTCCTTTAAAAAATCTGGAACACAATGGCATGCAGTACATTAATATGAAAATTGTAATTCACAAATACAAAAAATTATCTAGCCCCGTTGACAAAACATTCCAAGCAAGAAATATTTACCATTATTGCTGGGAATGAAATCGGTATAGAGTAAATGAATTAAATAAGTTAAAGACAACGTGCAGTTTTTTGTACGCCATCGTCAGATGCATTCTCTTAATATTCATTACGCGTAGCATGTTGTTTACATTTTTGCCATACAGAATAAATGATTCAGTTACCAAACGCCGTGTCCTCGGGAAACCGCGATACCTCCTGATCAATTTGTTAAGAGTAAAGAACTACACTGTATTTGTCTACACGCTCAACATTAGTCAGTGACGACTCTGGAAATGCTGGTAATCGCAAGTCGTTACTATTTATAGCACGACTGTCCACATACCGAACTAAATCGACATTTTCTACTTTAAAATAGATTCTTAAATCTTTTTGCATAGAAGAAGATAACGGCTTATTATTAACATTTTACTTTTCATTTTTCATGCCACACAAAATTATTCCCTTTAAAATCCCAAATGTGTCACACGTTAGGCTACCATAATTTAGAGGCGAGAAATCTATTAACTACGCTCGGAACCGAGTTATTCCCGAAAGAAATAAGTTAATGAGACTATAGAACGCTCTTGACCTCAATTAGTTCAAGTAACGTTCTAATTTAAACTTTCTTTGGTATATTTAAAAGCATCGCTTTAACGGGTTATACATATACATATATGTACATAGAGGTATACTATCACACGAAAAATATAATCAATAAAACGACGTATATTGCATAATTATATGTTTAATTAGAGTCGTAGTAATATATTTTGACATGGATAATCATTCAGTTAACAGACGATGTTTGGCCAGAATTTAGAATTTACTTGGAATTAACTTCTGACAATTCCAAAACATAATTTAGTTTACAATTGCATAAATCAGTAATCAGACAATAAACTAGGTAGGTACAATAGGAACATACGTAAGTCAGTCGGTCCGAGCGAGGGGCTAATAAATTCAGAGAATTGACTCGAGGAGTAGTGAGAAGTCGTCCATTTACAGAAGCCGCCACGTTACAAGAGCATAAATCTAAGCGGAGTGTCTTCGGCCTCTCGGCTCATGAATGGCCGGGATATGAAGGATGACCGGGCATTAAGGCAAAGCTTATACGCCGCATGTCAAGCACGGCCTTAAACAGGACATTTTGACAACCAACGATACGTGAACTGAAATATGAAAGCCTTGCTACGATTTCGACGGACGGAGAATATGAAGCATGATAAATAAATGACAATTATCTCTGACCGAGTACACTTTGGTTTGTGATACGAGATTACAATGTGCATAAGAAAACCTCGATGAGGATACTTATTATGACAGATTAATTTTATTCTTTCTGTTTTAGACATTAAACTGTCAAATATAAAGTTCAAGACAGCACTTTATTAATATTTCGGCAACGTACTGGATGTAGAAAGATTCTCCATTTATTACCTTATTAAGAAAGATTTTTTATGTGCAGAACTATGACAACTCTTATTTTATAGTTGCAGTTCTTAAACATAATCCACAATTAAAAATTAGTTTCAGATAAATTCATATTTTAAAGATTTCTTTCGACAGGTTGATGTCAACTCAGCGGCTTCGTGTGGAAGTTGAAAGCAGTAAAAAAACACAAAGGAATTATGCAGCCCTAATGGTCCTCCGAACATGGGCATTAATCTCATCATACAATATTGATGTTTTCAAAATTTATAGCCAATGCTTAAAGAAAATCTCAAAGTCAATTTGACTTATTAATGTGTGAAGAAGCTCACCTCTTTAGAAAACGGTACCTCGGTGACATATTTTTATAAATTCACCCCACATCATTAGTGGAATATTTTTGTTTGCCATCCATAGAATACAATTGAATGTGATCGTCAAAAACATAAGTTATAATTTTAATAAATCTATGTATTGTTGTTTGTTCTTCTAAAACGTTGTTCGAAAAAGCGGTATCCTACAGACACGTTTCCCTCGAATTTTAAAAATATCTTACATATAAATGCGAATCAACATTGAAGGTGCAATTCCATTGACGAAGTCTCAAACTTGACTTTAATCTGCTTAGAAACTTCAGAACATTTATTTCCAAGGCACGTTCCTTGGTTGAATGAAGTTTAATCTGATTCGCTTACAAATAGATACATTATCTTTTTGTTTAATGAATTCTTAATCGTTGAATACATACTGTCTCGTGTTTATTGTTAATTTTATATATGCGTTTGGTGGGTTCATTCATTAATGCAACGGCATGTCCAGAACGTATTAATGCTATTTACATATGTGTAATCATATATAAACTGTCAATTTTGAAACAAAATAATAACTTAATAATAATAATCTTCCATATCCCTCTAAAGTAAAACGCAAGTATGAACTAAATATTACATACATATAATATTACTTGTCTTTGTCAGCTTTGTGGAATACTTTTGAATGAATGATGTACAAAAAAATATCGTTCGTTAAACGTGCAAAAATGTGTGACCCTTAGCCTTATTCTGAGTCAACTTTCGTGACAATTGAACAACTAGAATTAATACGTTATATATTTATATAATAATGTAAATAAATACTCATCTTAACATACCATTATAGATGATATTCGTATCTACACTGGGGCGTAACGATAGCGTATTTTATAATTTGCATTGGGATTTGATTTGCAAGCTGATTCATTGTAATAAAAGTATTTAGGTAACACGTGACGACAGGCGCTGGAGGCTAGTGTCGGGTTTGCAAATTATGGCAATCCTGACACCTACGAGGTGCTAACCGGTGTACCCCTGTAATTTGCGAACTAAAAACTTTCAATGTGCTGTTGGCGAATACAGCGATTTGTATATAACCAACGAACGTATGTATGTATATCAATACCATTACCGACACAGCTCATAAAAGTACAGTATATATTATAGTTAACGATATACACGCAAAAATATAAATAAGAAAGTTTTTAATTGATTTGGTTAAATTTATAAGGAAGGGACATCAAAAATTAGGGCCCAACTAATGTTACGGTTCATGTTTTTCCATCAAAGTTCCGATTACTTCAAGTAACGCGCGAAAGAAAAATATGCTCTTAATCAAAATATGTTGTAGTAAGTCTTGGTTACATGTTAAAACATCCGATAGCTTGCGGCTACTCTACGTTCGGCAAGTTTTAGAGCAAAGATATTACCATATTGATAAGGCCAACAGCCAGCTGGTAGAGCGGGCTGCCGAGCGCAACCGTGTGTAACACGGTCCAGGCTGGGCTCGCCTACCGATCTTTGCATCCGTACATCCTCTACAAAACAATGGCCGGCCGGTCGAACAAAAGGAAACAAGCGATCGATTTTAAAATCAGCCCCGCAATCTCTGCGCGGTGTAATCTTACAAATATTTATTATATGTCAAAACAATATGCCGAAATGGAACGCTTATTGTGGTTTTTACAAATGTGTCTGGTTTGCTTGGAGCGCTCGTTAGCGTGAAGTACGATGCATTGTGGGGTACAATGGGGGGCGGACCGCGGCCCGCGGCGCCTGCGCAGCGCGGGAAAATGCTCGCCTTCGTATACATTTAAATCAATGACAGTCATCGGAATCTACGTTTATATCAACACGTCTAAACTAGATCATACATAAAAAGAACAATATTGTAATGTTTATCTCTTTACCGTTGTATTCTTATTTATGAAATAAATTATCAAGTAATAGAAATTATTAATTATCTATTAACTACTTCTCAAGTCGCAGGTCCGCTAGAAGAAATGTCGGGATCAGCATTGCCTTTGCAAAGTATCTTTCGCAACTTAAATTATTAATGTAAGTGTGGATATAAATATTAAATAAATAAATCACATTAAACTATTTTCAAACTATGTACAATGTTTCAAAAGGTTGAAGTATATAATATGTTCAATATCCGCAATGAACATAAAGTTTAAAGTCTCTCTATATTATGTTAACATTTAAATATTTGGTTTCGTTACTAATAATTTGCAGTTGTAGGTATTCTAGTAAATAGTACTGTTTCAAAAAACACTTCCAATTTTCACTTACAACAGTAAGTGCACTCGTGTCACGTTATGCATGTAATTGATATGAATATTAGGAGTATTACTGATCAAGAAATTTCTGTACTCATGTTATAGCGCTGAACATGAAAACCAATCAAATAACTTGTCCAACTTAAATATAAATGTTATTGCGTGGATTATGCGACGAATTCTGGGTACTTATGAATACTCATACTCAATTTACCCATTAAGCTGTTTGGATGGAGATAAAGAAGTAATCATAATATAATATGCGAGGGTCCCGTTAATTATGGCAACGGGCACGGCGCGTGGCAGTCGCGAGCAATCTCATCCTGCCACAGTTTTACGACAAAATAATATTCTTTAATTATAATGGAGCGTCGTGAGGTAAAAAGGCGGCGCACGCGACATCTGTATTAAATTTTAATGGAATAACAGTTGCACCTGCCCAGTGCGAAGACCCGTGGCGAGCAAGTTATTGCGCATTCGGTTCAATCCGTTAAGTATTTAATTAAACACATATTAATTACCACACCTACCGATATAACCTACAAAATGCCAATAAATTTGGAAGGTGAACTATCTAAATAGTAACAGTATGTAAAACATACTGGTTCCTTTCTTTAAAATTTTGAGAAATACGTTAATGTAATCTCACACTGAAAGATTTTTTGAAGTCGTTCCAATGCCATTTTTTTGTTATGTCTTTCTTATAGCTACCTATATTTGCTTTATTTACATTTTTAACCTTATACTTATTTAAACAAGGGATATATTTTTAATGTTTTGAAACTTTCATCTCAAGACCACCGAAAGACGATCGTGAAAGTTATCTTACTATCAAAAGTGGTCAAAATAAATATGAGATATTTTAGAACAGGTACTTGTGTTCACTTACGCAATTACAACTGCTATGGTAGTCTGACCATTACAACCGCCACAAGGCCCATTCTAGTTACCGTCACTTTGTATAAATTATATAAAAATAAGCACATCTAGATAAGGATGGCTACATTTAGATTGGTATTGAATAGACAGTGATGGCTGAAGTGGCCAAGGCAGGTGTCACAAGACATCTGCTGGCCCACAGAACGGCACGTGGCTCAACCCTCTAAACCGACCTTTGCGACGACCAACTACAGGAAAATGTTGAGAAATCTCTAGAATCTCGCAATAACTAATCAATTTATATGACCATCTCTGTTTCTCGGAATCCATCAGGTGATTATACTTTAAAGCAATTTCTACTGTAATATTTGTCTTGTTTATGAATAAGGACCGTGTAAAACGGAAAGAACAGAGGTAGAAATCGATAACGATAATGTATTTTTTTTTTATTGTTGTTTTGTATGTACGTACATACTTGTAAAAGATATTAATAAGTTTATATTTACCACGACATACGTATTATTTTGAAAATTAAAATATTTCAAAGGTCATTGAGTATACATACCAGTGTATTATTGTTAAAATTTTACAAATAAGATGATCTGCATTTTAGTACATACTTCTAACTTGCATTTGAATTATTTAAAAGAAAAAGCTAGTGTACAAGACTTCAACGCGGTCTTTGTGTCTATACATTTTGATCACTCTATTACACTACTATTAAAATTAATTTTAGTATTATAATTAAAGTAGGTACGAGTAAAATGACGCAATGAACCAAAGTCAATTTGTTTTGTATATAAATTCTCCAATTATTATATGATATTATACAGGCACATAACACGCACTAATTTAATATGCACATATTATATATGTCAAAAATGAATGTAGCAGTTTTAATAGATGGGATTCTCAAATTAACAAACGTACCAACTCTTCAGCTTTATACTAGTAGTATAGAAGTATATATTGAAAAAAATATCGATAGAGATCCATAAAACAATTACATATTGACCAAGTATTACAAGCATGTATTTTACATGGAATATTTCAATTTAGATTCCAAGAACTCAATAAAAAAATTAAATACAGGTATTGTTATGTATAGGTACCTATTTGTATAAATATTTTGAGTATGGTTTTAATATTATTCTTTGAAACTTTGTAAAAGTTAAAATCTAATATTACAGTAAAAATCCAAGAATAAATACAACTGTTCCGAAAAAAATAAATGAAAATGCCTGAAACGTACCTACATGGCACTGACGTTACAACCAACCAATAACCTAAAATGAATTAGGTCTCATCTCCCTTGGCTGCGATTACAATTGCACAAAAGAAAAGTATCTGCCCGAGCCGAATATAAAAAGGTTTGATTGTTCGTTAGCAGGTTAACCCACTCGTTCAATATTGGTAATAAAATTTATTGAAGCTTCTAGATTCTTGAATTACAGCAACTATTTACATTTATATTTATATCCTTGCTAGTTTTAATTTGAGGACATATCTAGCGTATCACATCAATAGCACTATACAGTGTTATTTATGAAGGAAATTATTATATTCCTTGGGACGACTTTCAAAGGCAATCGTTCATTTCAAGCAATTTAATTGGTTTTACTTAGAGGATCTAACTCACTCGGAAAACTTACATAGCGAGCCCATCATACCAGAACCAGAACACTGTAATCAATAAGTGTACGTTAGCAAACTTTACATTCTTTAAAGAACTTTACAAAGTCTAGGTTTCATCGCCATGTTTTATAATTAATCGGTTAATTATATTTTACGGACTTCAAGTGTTAATTTCCCCATTAATAACTTTTGTGAAACGGAAGTTCGACAAGCCATTAAACCAACCGAAACTTGATCCGGCGGTATTTTTTGTTGAATGGTGGTGCTGTCGACCGATTTTATCACTGCATAATTACATTGCTGCGTACATTGCGTTTTTTCGCTGCTATCACATTAAATTCGATAACCCAATAATACTCAGTGCAATTGAATTCACAACGAACATAATGGTGCTTCTTGAATACATGAAAACATAAAAAAATATTAAAACGACCGCCCGGTCATGGTGAATGACTTATATCTACTTAAGAATAAAAATACAGTTTTCTTTAATAGACCAGTAATGTAAATTATCCTAACTAAATGTAAGATTATTCATGCTAACCCTTATGCGAATCCCTTAAACATACTATTCAAGGGCATGAAGTCGAAATGCCGTGTCTGCAAGTATGTACTTGCAATGCAAGTACTTCTGTAAAGTACTAGAAATAGATGCACCGATAACACCTCCATAGTCTAAGGGTTTCTACCATCTTTAAAACTATTTCTTTCGACCCTTTTATTGGTTCACTGCTGGACCGGGTCTCCTCTCATAGTGTGAAGAATTTATTCCATAGTCTACCACACAAGCCGAGTGCAGATTGGTAGCCTTCACACACTTCCGAAAATATTGTATACTTAATAGCATTTCTAAGGCGTGCTGGTTTCCTCACTATTTTCCTTCACCTTCATAGGAAACGATATTTAAATTTTAGTTATAAAACGCACGTAGCAACTCAGAAGTGCATGCCAGGTTCGAACCCAGACCACCCGGAGTGGGAGGCTGAAATTCAAACAACTAGGTTATCACTGCTTCGCATTTCTGCACAACACTATTGCTGCTGTTGACATCTTTAAAACAATTATAAAAATGCAATTTTGTTACTGGAGTTACATCTTATTCGTTCTTATTTTGATTGTAGAGTAATAGAGTCATGCATCTCACCGCACGCGACATAAAATAGCCAATTTAGACTGCAGTATAAATTTTGTGGCGTACAAACAAAGACCCACAAGAAACCAGCACGGCCTAGGACAAATTATTATCGTTACATGAAAATCGTGTTATTTTATTTACACCTTGTTAAAAGTATTTATTGTGGCTACTGTCCGCCATTTATTATAGCGATAAATTGTTACAAGTCACACAAATTCGTGTTATTTACTTCCCGCTGAGCTGCATTATTCGTTTACACACTGATATCTAATAAATCACATGAATTTTTCATGGCCTATCTATTTTCACCGAACGTTGTTTATGTGCTCTGCATTACTTGCATTTAAATTGGATTTTAACCCAGTCGTTAACTGTTTTACAACACACGTAACCATTAGTATCTCAGCAACAATTTTCCTCCAAAAGCTGAGGCAATTTAGTCAATTATTCTGATATCCTGAAAATGTTTCATTTGTCTAACGTATGAGAGTTTTAAAAAATATTTTTATATAGGTAGATTGATTCGAATTATTTCTTTGAAATGTTTGTGAGATTTTACGAAATTTGTAAGTATGACAGAGACTACGTTTCCCATAATTCATGACGAGAGAATTCCAATTCCGAATCTATGCCTATTACAGAAAAAAGCATTGCTATATAAACTATAGTTGAAAACTTATGGAAATAATTGCAACCGTTTGTGAGTTTAGTTATCCCCAACGAAGTTATGGGGGGTGGAAATGGCCTGAACTGCTTCGTGAAAAGGATGGTATGGCCATGCTGCTCGACTTGGAGGTGGCAATGTCGTACTCCCAGATTTACAATAAAAAATATTACGGCTTATAATCGAGATAAAAACTATCTTATCTCTTAAGCTGGACAACATTTCGTAAAGACCTGGTAAATAATTTTGGATTCCATTGATGACATAGACTGTGACAGGTTTGATACAACTAGTAAGTCACTTGAATCACTTACGTGCATTTACTTCGGATTTAAATAATTAAAGGGAAAATGTATTTACGACACAATTCACTGTATCCATTGTATCCATCACTGACCTACCATGCAGGGGGCTATGTTTTACGTAAAAATGACGTCGATCTATTTACAAAGAGTTATCAACTTCATGTACCTACAATAATAATAACTATAGTACAAAAAGTTATAATATCATCATTGTAGCATAATAAGTCCTACTCTCAGGCGCTATTTACTATCTAGAGACTGCTATATTGTAACGATCAATTAATTGATAAGGATATGTGTATATTAACTAATTAATACTTAGAGTTAGTTAAACTTTACAAAGTCAGGCCTTGATAATATGAAAAAATATATATATATAAAGCGAACAGCGTTAAAAATAACACAACAGCTTAGCTCCTAGAAGAATTTTAGAGCAATACTCATATTTCACTTGAAGTATTAAAAAATATTATAGGCGTTGCATAAATTAAAATTCTAATTGACTGATTCATATACCCACCAGTATAAATTACTGATGATAGAACCGTGTATCTTAGAACATCGGTTTTTTATGACGTTTGCCCTACAAATAACAAATATTTTCAGTATACATGCTCCTAAAAAGACAAAATTGGGTTTGACAATGTTATACATAGGTTAATAAGCATAGGAAAGTACATACATGACAATAAAACCGCAGGCCTATGTCTATCATACGTCCCTACACTATTGCATACTATTTAATTGTACCTATGTACTTATATTTTAATAGTCGCAGCGAAACTATTAGTAAACTTGCTATGTTCAAATAATGTGGCTATTAATTTAGTACCTATTTTAAGAGACGTGTCTATTATAGACATTCTCATAAAGTAACCAAAAAGACGACTTATTTTGGGAATCATTTTCTGACACAAAACCAGCGGCAGCATGAAAAAAATGTACTAATTGTGGTTATCGCAAACGCTCTTAACCAGGCAACCGGACCACCTAATAGTAATGGCGTACGTATGCATCTTCGGAAGTGATGCTCTCATGCTGGTGTCAGCTTTGAATATAATTCAAGGTTTCATAAAAACAAAAAATGTCTATACAGTTTTAAAACAATGATATATACATATATACACATTATGTTATGTTTACCGGTATTTTTAAAGAATCTGGTCAAGTTAAATATATTGGTCACCCTGTGAATAGACACGCGACAGGAGGTAGGTAGCAGGACTCGGCGCGTTGACAGGTTTCCTAAACGGGATAGGGACTTACCAGGAATGCCTCAAGGATTAAAAATGTATGCTAATAAGTGTCCAGCGATACCGCCGTTGTTAAAAATTGCAAGAATGATCGATAATAGAAACATGATTAAAATGGAAGGAATTTCAATGACATTTCTCTTTGCTCGATTATTTATTCACTAGCTGTGCCCGCGGCTTCGCCCGCGTGTAAATCAATATGTCATAAAGTTTTTCCCGCGTTAATACCTACATCGCGGGAATCCTAAAAAATAATTACGAACTTCCATTCAAATTTTTATCTCCTATTTCACCACCCATATAAGATTTAAGCATTATTTTGATGCATAGTTATCTTAAAACTGTCATAACTCCTTACATATTCATTGAAATAAAATGCTCTCAAGGGCAATTTTGTTCAAAATTAAGTGGCTGTAATAAA
>DWGJ01004044.1:0-12286 GCA_018246895.1 Aspitha aspitha aspitha | reverse complement strand
GACAACGTTTGCGGAGTCGGCTAGATTGTTCTCTAATTAACGCGGGTGAAACCGTGGGGCTCAGCTAGTATTTTAAACTTTCTTTACTTCAAAATTCTCTTTACACAAATCCGTCTTGCCGTCTTATATGCTTTTTTTTCGCTCTCTCTATTGACAACTGACAACTGTCACACACCTCTTCATACCTAACTACCACAGATAATTATTCACTTTAATTTTTTTTATACTAACAATAAGATAATTACAATCTAACATCCTACAACTAAGTGTTAAGTTTATTGTAATAAACCTCCGGTTTTGCAGTCAGGATCTCTAACCACTCGACCACGAGGCCAGTCAATATACCTTTATTGACTCCCCGTTTTGACATTATTATTCGGGTCACGCTAACTTCATGTTTTCGTTGCATCCGTGTTATTCAACACAACAATAATTTTCGTGACCTCAAACCGCTTAAACGACAAATTGTTAGATTATGCAAAAGCTAGTTTTCTCCAGTCTACCCACGGACTTACAAGGACAGCGGTTCTCAAACGTTCGATGCGTTTACAACGTATTTATACAACAGATTACAGACAGAATAGAATATTGGCCTTCAAGAATTTCGGATTCATATCCTGGCATAAATATTTTGTGAAGTTTTTAAAACGTACATTTTAAAAATTAAATATCGTTCGTTATGACGTTGAATTCTTCATAAAATACTCCAAGTTGGGTGAAATTTGGAACCGAGGAGAATAACTACAGAGCCGAAAATTGCGTTTCATTTCCACACACACTACGCTATTTCTAAAATATTTAACCATGTGTGTTTAGTAATTGTTTTGTCAGTTGTCTAGTTATTATAATATAGAGCATTCCAATTTAAATGTGATGGCTGTATGCGAAATTGTCGTAACATATTACTATTATTGTGTTCAATGTTTATACAGGTAGCATATTATCATACATACATACATATCGTCACGCCAGGTCCCTCACGGAGTAGGCAGAAAGCAGCGAGTACCAAATATCTCTGTCGTTACAAACCTGCCATGCTTAATCTACATTCATCACTCTCTTCATGCATACACGCCGGTTGCGAAGGCTCTTGACTCTTATTATCTATATATTCGATAATAAATACAATAATGGTAATCGATTAATATGTAAGCACAAATGGTTTTTTATTTTCACACCTTCATTTAAGAGCAGATTTTTATTACTTTGAGATGATACATGACCTTCATTGAGTGTATGTAAGTTCCTTATAATGAGTAAAAGCATTTGAATTTGAATTGAATTTGAATTTGAGAGCCGCTGTCCGTGCACATGATTTAACTGACGCGTGGTTGAGGTTGAACACATATTGTTCACTTAACACTCGACATAATAATGCAGAATTGACGAATTGCACTGTGAATTGATTTCTCAAAGATACTGTTACATAAATTATTTAGGTTACGAAGGATATACGGTTGTGATTGTACCATGGGGTTTTTTTTTACCGAAATTTTTACAGCCACCAGTGTGCCTATATCGAGTTTTTCATATTCGCTCGATAGCGTTTGCGAAAACTGCAATTTGTATGGGAATTGAAACAGAGCCATCTGGTGCCAGTCACGATAACCGAATTTTTGCGAGCGCGAGTTTTTAAGCGCCCAATGGCGAGCGTTGAATGTCAACTGATACTTGTCAGTGAGAACATTGTCGCATGTGATTGGTTGTTTCAAGAGCGTTACTATAACGAAGTACAAAATTTGACATTCGAAACGCCAATGAGATATCAACTTACGATACAACAACTCGTAAACTCGCTTCTCGACGCGTTTGTCGAGTGAAATATTGAAAACTCGGAATCAGCACACAGGTCTACACAGATCTCTTCAACAGGTTGCAACGTTAGGAAACATTACAATATAATTTTATGCTAAGGCCGCGCATTAAATTTAGAATAATAATGTATTTTAATTTCAGTAGATGGATGTTCAGAAATTATTTGAAATAGTTCTTGCAATGGCTTCTGTATTTCTTCATCATTATCCTCGTCAATATTCGGTAAACATTGTATAACAGTTAGATATCCCTGAATGAAATTTTGGTCACGAGTAAGGCCTTTGCAAATGTCTAAATACGTGGTTTCCGGAATTTCCTGTTCTCGTAATATCTGTTCCAGTGCTTTGACAAAAAGCAAGTATATCCGAGGGAAATAATTATCACAATCTTCTTTTAATAACCTACTGCATTTGTAACCAAACTCAATAGGATCTCTCAAACATAAATCCGCTGAATTTTGTATTATTTGTTTAGGATCTATAGCAGCAATAAGTAAGACGGTAAGTTTCCATTTAGTAAGCAACATGTAATTTTCTGGAATGGTTAATGATTCCTCCAATTCCTTTTGTATAAGTACAAATAATTTCTGGGGAACAATGTTGCCCTCAAATGCACATCGTTTGACGTCATATCGAAACTTATTTAATAATGAGGTCAAATTATACCTGACAAAGAGTTTCTCATTATTTTCAGTATTCAACAAAGAAAAGCATTGTTTTAAAATTGGTAATAGGGTAATTTCGAATCTTTCGAATTGTGTTTTTTCACATTTTACACGAAGCAAATATGACGAAATTAGAGAAATAAATGTTGAATGTGAAACATTTTCCTTCATAAATTCTTTATCAATGAATTCATTAATAATTTCATTTACGAAATTAGAATCCAGTTGTTCAATAATTTCTTTACAATACGCCGTCAGCGACGAGAACTGATGTTTAAAATGTTCATATTCTTTTCCAGAATTTATCAACTTATTCAAAAATTTATAGCATTTAATGTAAAAAGCATCTCTCACGACAAGAGGTACCTTTTTCACATTGAATAATAGTTTATATATCGCTTTATCTTCTCGTAACGTAAGATTGTCGATAAAGTTACTCAGAAGTTTCCATGTTATTTGAATTTTTTTTGAATCTTTTTCCTTGCATAGTGAATAAAACACAGTTTTAAACATGACAACTCGAATAGTAGCATTTTTGTTGTGTTTCCATTTATCAGCGAACATGTATAAAACTTCTTCCAGCTCCATTTTGGATACTGCCAAACGAATGCCATGCTTTTGCAATGATACCGGAGCGTCAAGTAAGTTTGGTATATATTTACGGCAAGATATCATATTTAAATTATAAAATATTGACAACAACGAAGGCAAAGCGTATTGTAAATAATCTCCTTTTGCAAACCAGAGAATAGTTTCGGGAGATGGTTGCGGCCGAGCATGATGCATTGTCTTAGCGATTTGTTGCTGTACACTTAGTTCTATTTCATTAATTTCTTGAAAATTGACCCTCGCTTCTTTTGGTGCATAGTTTTTAATAAGTTCTTGAAGAGCTGTCTTTGATAACAAGATACTTAGACCGCTCACCGCTGCCTTATGATCTTCTAGTAAACCAAGTTTATCTATATATGCTTCGATTATATTTTTAGCAAAGCTATTAGGCCAATAAATTTTTATTGTGTTTAAAAATTGTTTAAACTTCAGTTTTTCATTGCAAACAATACTATGAACAACTCTTTTATTACTCTCCAAAATAGATGGATCATGTTTTAAAGCGTTGCAAAGGGTTGATTCGGTTGGGTATATCGCTAAAGATTCTTCAAAAAATAGTTTTCTCCATGTGCTTTTGATTTTAAACAATGTTTCCATGCTAACAGACCAAGATGATTCTGTTTTAGTTTTTACGAGTTCCTTAATCTCATTGATTACAGAAGGATATATTTTTAGATCTTTCTTAAAATCTTTCAGCAGGTTAAGAATTTGTTCTAATGTATTTAATTTGTTTTTGAATTCTGTTTCGGTTTTTGTATTACATTTGGTAAGTTTCATTGTGATGAAATTGTAAAGATAGTCGAAAACCATTTCTTTTTCTTTTCCATTTAGTTTTGTATGGTACTTAATTAACGAATTAAAATTAAAGTTCATTTCAATAACTTCTGGAACTTTATTTCCATGCACAATGTTGTATATTATTATGGCTTCTATGATTTTTTGTTGTTGTTCATCTGATTTAGTATAAATATCTATACTTTTAAAAATATCATCAAGAACGGTCCATGTATTGAAATCATATTTTAAGAAATTACTTTCAGATAATAATTTATTTAGTATTTGCTCTTTAACACGCTTTTCGATAATGTTCCCTTTGTCCCTGAGGTATTCCAGGAATATCCGTTCATGTGCTATGTTATGATCTGCAGAGGTTAGCAGTGTTCCCAGAAAATGTATTTTGTCGTTTGCCGATGACACAGTTTCAATCATATCCTTTACCTTTTCAAAATTCACATTGAAAGGAGCGAATTGGTACCAAAATCTTTTGCCAACGAAACGCAAATTCTTACGTCTAAATTCATGGAATTTTTTCATTGCCGTTATTTCCTTTTCTGATAATGATGGGTAATTTTCTTTGCATATATCTTTCTTATCAAGAAACACAAGTTGAACAAATTTGTATTGTAATTCCCGTGGAATGGATTTTATAAAGAGTATTGCACGTTTTATGTTATGGAATCTGCTTAGTTTGGTCAATGACATACGATCAGCTTGATTAATTAAAAAATCTTTGATGTTTTCTTGCCCCAAACACTTGACGAACGTTGGTATGTGTATACAATTGAAATATTTTTCAAAATTGCTTATTAGTCTATTCGAATTGTTTTTCATTAATACACTAGTGATATTACTATTAAAAATTGGACGTTCGTTAATATCCGGAAGTGATTCTACTATGTCTAAATACTTCTCAGTATTGGAGCGTAATAAAAACATATTGGCTTGCAAAGCATTACGTTTGTTTATTACTTCGTCACTGTGTATGTATATTTCGAGCACAGTGATAGATTTTTCACATAGTTGTCTCAGCAAATTAATTTTTAAATGATGGACATGACATAAAATGTTTCTTTTTACAAATTCTAATGAACAGCGTGGCAGCCATTTCACAGCCTCTTTGGGGTTTTTTTCATAGGAATAAAATTCTTCCGCACGTGTCTCATCGTTTAAGTGACTTCTAAGATGCTTCATGAACTTACTTATTGCTTTTGAACACATGTTAGGAAATATGTTTGTTTCTAAATGTTTGGGGTTTATTATCTGGGCGTAGTTTTCATCATTGATTAACCAACTTGATTTTGTGATAGCCCTAGATACATACAACATGTCATCACTGGTAAGAACTTTTAAAATGTATTCAACATTTTTGTTATTACTGGCTATATCTATGTTGAGTAAGTTCATTACATCACAATTTTCTAAGTTAAAATCGTCTGTAGTCACTGTTCTATTACTTTTAATGGCATTTTGCATTAACTCGTTGTAATGTTTGTGCTTCTGCCCTAGTGTGCATCCTTCTAATTCTAGCAGTGCCATGTTGCGACAGGTGATGCTGAAAAAGGAAATATTACTACTTATTAAATGTGTTAAACATCCGTAAAGTATTCTAGATTAGGATATGTTAGGTACCATACTAAGATATTGTAAAAGCACAGACAAACATTTACATATAGACATTGATATATATATGTAATAGTGAGTATAGCGCCATCTAGTTTCTATTGTAGGGAACTATAGACAAGAGGCTAGTTTAATCTCCTCTTTCTGTTAGCGAGTAACTGTGCATACACAGGGTATAAAAGCGCTACTGGGCAGTCAAAAAGAGATTCATTCCTTCGGTTTTCGTTAGCTGTTACGTTGCTCGACAAAACGTTGGGTGTATAGTAGTTGTTATTAGTGTCGTTTTAAGTGGAGGTGCCAAGCGGTCGTGGTCACGCAGTGAGCTGAGCGTCGTCTTCAACAGGAAGCTGTCGATTTACCCGTTACCCGAGATGAACCCAGTACGATCTAATTATGATATCGGTAATAACGCTAGGCCGTTCCTGATCCCCGTTCGCCGACATATATAAAACTATGAGATGGCGCCCACGTTTTTTCGCGCGTCTGTGAAGAGGGACCCTCGAAGAGGCCGATGTTGTCGGGACCATAGAAAAATAGTAACCGCGGCTTGCGGAACTAGCGTAAAGAAGAACTTCTATACATGACTACTTTAAATTGCCCCGAGTGCGGCAAAATCCCTAATTCTTCATATCCGTAAGACTTTAAAAACCACTGTTGGAATTCTTTGTTTGGTGACCAAGGGTCGATTTTCCTACTGTATGTCAAGACGGTGTTGAGAGAATAACTATCGGATTGTAGTAGAACGCTGTGGCCGAATAACGACGAGGACATCTCGGCTGGGCTGGTGTGTGAGAGTGTGCTGTGAGTGTTGCTGTGCACACTCCTCGCAGCATTCGCACTCTGGCTTTGTTTTTACTAAGACGATCCACGTGTATACGAGAGACGACCATCTTAGTCCTCAAGAGTAGCAACGCATCTGTGACCAACTTCTGATAGGGTAACTAGTAAAACTCACTAATTGAACTTTCTAACAAATACTAACTGTACCTACTAATATCACTAACAGTCCCATTTCTGCAGTCCTGTTACTAAAGAATACTCATCAACTTATTGACACCTAATACTAACTGAATTCACACTAACAGTCTCTATAGCCCTGTTAGGCGTCGGTTGCAGATGTCCATGGGCGACAGCAGCCACTTGTGACTGCTACCTTGGTCGTTTGCTACTCTATTCAAATATTAAATTTGTCTAAATTGCAGGCGGTGCCGGTGTATGTAATTGGGGTAAATGCGCTGTGGTCATACTAAACGCGCCACTTCTACAAATGCACTTGGTCACCAACTAAGATGTTATTTTTTTTGGAATTTCGGCATAGCTAATGTTACAGTATTAGACAATAATGCGAAAATTAGCTTAGCATAATTTCATACAATATTGTCGAACGACATGGTATGGAAACTACATTCTGCTATTTTTATCTTCACCTACAAACGTCCGAGAAAGCTTTTTTAGATTTTAAAGAAAACGCCCCTATTTGAAATTAATGTAATTTTAATAGTTTTCGCATATTATTAACACAACAATTAAAATATTTATAATATATAGTTAACATTGTTACACAATTATATAATAAAAACTTGAGCATTTTCTTAAGGTATTTCTTCAAGCAAGTTGTTCTAACAAATGGTAGCAAGGCATTCTGACTTCAGCTGATGGATGCGAAGCAAGTATCTTTAATATTATAGATCTTTGTTCTTTCTGTTTATTTTCCCTTAGGTGTTTCGGTAACATCTTAAGCACCAACAAGTGCCCTATAATTTCGTCAGTGTTTTCTGCAATTGTTTTTAAAATAGCTAATTGAACATCGTCAGAAAATTGAAATGTTTTTATGATTTCTATAAGAGCTTTCGAGAAAAGATTATAAACAGACGGGAAGTATTTTATGGTTTGTTCTTTTAATTGTTCCAAGAGAATTCTACCAAAATCTGCCGATGCTTCTAAATGTAGAATATCCCACTTTGAATGAGAGGGAGAATCATTTTCTGCGAATTGTTCCTCTTGCGTGCTACCTTCGCGTCTATATCTGTCCATAATATTCAAGTAATCTGCTGCAATCTTCCAAGTTAATGTTAAAACATAATTATCTTCGATTGATAACATTTTCTCTAGACATATATGAATGTCAGTAAAAAGCTTTATTGGCGTTACCATATTTTTTTCTAGTACTATATAATGTATATCTTCCAATAAATCTCTTAAAACAAGCTTAAAGTTACTTTGTGAAATAATCTGGTTTCCCCACGTACAATTTATCTCAGTTAAAGACCTAATTAAGAAGGGATGAAAAAGACTCTCATATCTGAACGTTTGGATGTATTTCGATTTAGTAGATAATAGGCAAGCTGATATTAGTTTTCTGTATGGATAATGTTCTTGTATTATACCATTATCAAACGAGTTGGAAATGAATTCAGCGATAAATTCTTCATTAATTGCTTCCATTATATCTAATATGCTTGAAATTATAGTTTTTAAACTGTTATTACAATTAGTTTTTGGCGGCAAGGTCTTCAGGCATCTGTAACTTTTAATACAATAATATTGTCTAACTAAAAGTGGAACTTTGTTTGCTTTGCCTAAAATGGTATATATAATTTTGTTTTCATCTGGTGATATGCCATCTATAAATGTACTGAATATATGCCAAATTTCTTTGATGCAAGTTTCATTTTGTTCTTTACATAATAAATCAAAAATTAGCCTAAATACAGTAGCTCGTATGGAAGTGTTTTTAGTAGACAGCCATGTACTTGATAATACTTTTAGAAGTTCGTTAGTTTTAAACTTAGTAAAAGCAGCTTTAAGGCCGTGTTTCTGTAATGATACTGGTGATTTAAGTATTTTTGGTATATGTTCGAGACTCCGATGGATACTTATATTAAAAAGAATCGAGTGCAACGACGGAAGTGCATATTGTAAGTAGTCTCCTTTTGCATACACTAAAACAAGATCTATATGAGGTTGCGGTCTGCCAAGATACATATATTTGGCAAAGTATTTCTGGATACTGAGGGTAAATTCATCATTTTCTCCCCACTCTATTTTTGTATCATTCGGTTTGTATTTGTTTATTATTGTGTTGAGTTGCTTTTGTGGCAGCAATGTACACAGTCCTTGTATTGTACTTTTCATCTTAGCATTATTATTAAATTGGCTTAGAAAAGTATGTTCTGTATTCTTAGCTAGAGACTGAGGCCAATAAGTACGTATTTTATTAAGATATTGTATACTTGTTAAAGAGTCATATAGACTCATATTTTCATTTATTATGGTCAATATTTCTGGCCCATGTTTTAGTGCATTGACGAGAGCTTTTGGAGTAGGATTTAAAAGAAGCGATTCTTTAAACATGTGTTTTCGCCAAGATTTCTTAATGTTATAAATGTCAGATAAGTCTAGAGTACCATATTTTTCGCTTTTTATTTTAATTAAGTCCCTTATTTTTTCTATGATTATATAGTGATCTACGATATTTTTATTCCAGTCAATAAGCAAATTCAAAACGTTTAGAACGTGCTTTTTAACTTCCTCAAAATCTGATTGGCTGTTCACCACAACGTTGTTCATTTTTGTAATCAAAAATTGATATAAATAATTAAATATTTTCTCTTTTTCTTCTTCATTTACTTTATTTTGAAATGATTTCAGAGTATCAAATTCAAATTTATTTTCGACTATTTCTGGTACGGTTGTATTGTGGACGACCTTGTATATTATTATATGTTTGAGGCACGATTGAACATTATTTCCGCTTTCACTGTAGACTTCCATGCTACGAAAAATGTCATTGAGGATACTCCACGTTTCCTCGTTGAATCTGTGCGTATTGGAATGGCTCAATACAATATTGACAAAATGGCTTCTAAATTTGAACGATTCATTTATATGTTTCTTGCGGTAATATTGCAGTAGAGATTTAATATGTAGGAAATTGCTACGAGTGCACTTCATCAACACTGCGAACATGGCATTTCTTTCACTGGGATTTGATTCAGAGTTAATTAATTTTTTTAAATCTGTAAAAGCTGTGTTGAACGGCGCAAATATATACCATCTATATATATGAGCATTAGTTGACTCTGAAGCGTATGATGATGCGTAAAGTGGTAATATATCGCCAGGCATTGCTTCGTTTTCAAAGTTGTCAAAAGCGTACCCACGGCTTTTTTCGATCCATACACTTTTTATATAATCAAATCGGCCTTCAATTGGCATACGCGCCACAAAATGTTTCATAGTTTCAAAAGTAAACCATCTTTTTAATTGTTTGTTTGCAATATATTTTTTTACAAAATCTTTTACATCTTCCTTTCTTAAGAATTTCATGAAAGTAGGTAGATGAATTTGCTCAGCATATTTTTCAAAATTATTTAATATTACGTTACCACATGTTTTCATTATTAGCCGGGTATGTTTGGGACCAAACTCCAGAATGTGATAATTTAATAGCGCACTAACAGTATCTATGAATTTTTCTGCATGATTGTTCAAAAAAAATTTCGATTTTAAAACTAAATCCGTTACACGGTAATCATTTTTCTTCTTTTGTACACAAATTTCAAAAATAGTGAACGATTTCTCGCAGAGTCTTGTTGCTAAGCTACATGGGATTTCTTTGCCATGTTTGTTAACCATCTGTTTTATAAACGGAAGAGAACAATTGCTTAGCCATTTAAATGCTGTTTGTAATTGTCCAGTTCCTTCATAATAGTTGCAAAACTCTTCTACTCGTTTTTCGTCTTTCAAATTCAAGCGAATGCTGAGTAGGAATTTGATACCAGCCTTTGAAGTCATTTGCGGAAGGAGTTCAGTGTGTAAATATCTAGGGTTGACAATGTGGGCGTATTCTTTATCGGTGATGAGCCACAAAGATTTTTTAAGGGCTCTTGAGACGTATAACATATCCTCACATTTTAAAACGTCAATGACGTATTCAACATCTTTACGAATACAAGATATATCTATTTTAAACAAGTTGTCGATATCAGGGTCGTCGTAATTGATTTTTGGGATAACCTCTGACGTGTCTTTCAATGTTATGTCTTTTAGCAATTTATTATAATGCCGATGTTTCTGCCCCAAAGTTTCCCCTTCAAGAATTAGCGGCGCCATTGTTAACAACTGTAAAGATAGGATTAATATGGATATTAGAAATGTCATTGGGAGACACTTTAATGCCAGTATGATATAGTTATCCTACCTACTTGTAATTTATCCGGAGCCAGCACGTTTGCCACCTTGCACACGTGGACTGCTAATAAACATAAAAAGTGTTCTAGCCTAAAAGTTAGTGTACGAGTATAGTACCGGCTTAGAAGTTGTACTGAGGTGTTCTTTAGGTACTCTTGAATACGGGATTACATCGCCACCAATTGTTGTTTTGGTAAATCTTACGTCACGTTTAATACAATATAAGCTATAAAGAAATTCGAAAAATCAATTACATAATAGGTATGATAAAATAAGCGTAAATAATTTTTTTTAAGAGTAGCGTCATTAAATCTATAGTTCCAGCGTTAATTACGTTTATTAAATGAGAGTTCAATAATTTAGTTAATTGTAATAGATATTTATAACATATATAAATATGCTAATTTGTGCATATCAATGAACTATGAGTCAATGATAGAGAAATGGATAATAACTTACAAAAAAATTCAAAAAATAAAGTATTGCAATTAGGAAACAATAAAAATACATGATAAGTACCTACATCACTACATAGTATGTCGCCTTCTCTGTCTCTATATCCCTATGTCCCTATGAATGCTTAAATCTTTAAAACTACTCAACGGATTTTGAGACGGTTTTTTTCTTTATGGATAGAGTGATTGAAGAGGATGGTTTATAAGTAAAATAACATCCATTAAATAGTAGAGAAATACTGTTTTAAACCCGTGCGAAGCCGGGGCGGACCGCTAGTTTGTTATAAATTCTACTTTAACTGTGCTATCAGAGAAAATATGGAATTACGTAGAGGTTAGTGTATCTCGCGAACTGGTAGCCACTGTGCCTACGATAAAAATAACTTGTTTTGATGATGATATCATCGCTAGAAATACGAGTATTGTGCAATTGACGGCAATACCACGTTGCTATCTTCGTATTATAGATGTTAAATATTGTATTTTACTTTAAAACGAAACATGAATACCGTACACTCATCATTATGTGTAAACATTTGTTACGTATAAAATACATACCTTAGTCCAGTGTTCCTTCTTCCCTCAAGGGCGTGTTGTTTTAAAAAAACATGAATTTGTTCTTTGGTTTAGAATAAAATATAGTAGGTAAGTACTTATTTTGCTGTAAAACTGATTTATATATTGTACATAAATATAGTGAAATGTCAGTAAGCTATTATTTTCCGTATAACACAAAAATAGAGATGCGAGGTCGCCTTACGAGGAAACTCCGCAAAGTAAATACACCGGCTCAATACTCTTGCGGTGCCGGTGCGTCATCACAGTGTTGTCAGTTTCCCTACTCAAATATTACTATAAAAATACAAACAATATTGTTTAACTAAATATTTAAATCTCCTTTTTTCATTTATTTAAAATTAACTGTAGATACATTATGTATGGTGTTATTTTATTACAGTGTTAACCTAAAAGGTGTGATACATATTTATGATAATCGTGATTCAACGATACGATAATTGTGTTATAATATAATTTAATTTAATTCATATTTATAAAATACTAGTGGTCGCCTGCTGGTCGAAATTCGACCATAATAAAAAATAACTCTTTGTCATTTCTTTGGACTTTTTGTTTGACATTGACAACCAGA
>DWGJ01004043.1:0-12291 GCA_018246895.1 Aspitha aspitha aspitha | reverse complement strand
AAGTCGGTTACATATTATGTCGATGGGCGGCAGCGGCCACTTGTGACTGCTGCCTGCTCGTTTGCTACTGTATTCAAATAAAAAAAGTGAATAAGTTTCCAGTTCCCGTAAAGTAATGAATCCGATCCGCGGGTCGTGGAATTGCGAAGGTCAAATACCAATCGAGCGGCGTAAAACCAGATCCCTATTAGGGAAAGGGAAAGTATCCGCGTACCAAGGAGCCGGGCTCGGTTACAAGTTTCGATCGCGAGTATTGTGCCGGGCGTGTATTCTTCGACATTGGCATACGAATTAATAATAACATCTCGAGACTATTCGATATAGGGTCATTATATTCCAGTTTACTAAATCCGTGTCGTACATAGTAATCAGATAGCTGATTACAGAAATATTTTATGATGGTGCGAAAGGAAACCATAAACCCCCCTTTTTACTCGACTGTAAGGAAAGGGTTATGTTTTAGGTCACTGGATCGACGGACAGGTCAATGAATGTCGACGTATATAATTATTATCTAGAACAATGAAAAGTATCTAGAACAGTGTTAACCTTTTGAAGAATGTTTAAAGAAGACTTGTTAAATTGCAAAGGAAACACCGTACGCTCACTTGTGTGGACAGCGTGTGTTCGTAAACATTTAACGGACACTCGCGAGTCGCGTGTTGTTATTATAACATCACGGCAGTTTCCCAACAGGGTAGGCAGAAAGCATCGAGTGCCTAATATCTCTATCTATTACAAATCTGGCGTGCTTCTTCCACTTTAATCACTCTCTTCATACATACGTGCTGGTTTTGGAGACTGATTCCGTTCCGATTAAAATCATAATAAGTATCTTTCTCTAATCTACAGTAGAAGCAGAAAATAAGAAATAGAGTTTAAAAAAAATATTAACGTTATTTTTTTACTTTTACAGGTAAGCAGCCGATGGTTTTGTAAAGTGAAGTAGACATCTACAGTAAGTAATACAATAATGGAAGTTTAATATGACTAATTATTATGATCCATGAACGCTTAATATCCGTAAGGTTACCATTGAATGTTCTGTCCCTTTTTAAAACATCTGCAATGCCATACAAGGAAAAGAGACAAAGTTTGTGCACGGGGTCACACTGACGCGTCTCCCCACGTCGGTCACACAAGGTGCTTTTTTGTGCTGAATCAATTCGATATTACTTTGGGCGATTCATATTTATACTGATAGTGGTCCCATAATTCCCTACTTATTTAACTAAATCTTTTAAAAGCTAAACGGTTCGCAAATAGTTTTCACTATTTCAATTAGCGTCGAGTGTAATTTGAAACTCTTCACGCGGGAATCGAGATATCTAACACTTCAAATGGATAGGAACGTGCTTTTCAGTAATCCTTCCCGGCTTATGATGAAAGGGTACGCTTTAAGCGTAGTTAATACGTGTACTCCGGCCCAGTCCGTTTCTGCGGATGGCATGCACTAAGTATGTGTGATATAGTTCATACATCTGTACTGCCTGAAATAAACTCGTGACCCACTTCGCCATATACTAACCGGGATCTAAAGCTTCTTTAGCGTGGTAATGGTAACAAATTGATCGAAATAAACTAGTGCGGATTTTTTTTTGCTGAAAATTTAGTATCTCTGCCGTTTGTCTGTTTCATTCCTGTTTTACATGGCGCTTGTAGACTAATATATTAATGTACGATGAGGTTACTGTCTACCTACTTCATTCTTCACTGTATATACATATGTACATACATAAATCAACAGTGAAATGTCATGTTATATAATATCTGTATTTAATTGCACATTACGATCTTATTGGTACTCGCTGCTTTCTGCCTACCCCGTTAGGGACCTTGGGTGACGACGATATGTACGTATGTATGATCTTATATGATAATTATAGCAACATATTAAGGCAACCTATGTTGATTCTACACATACGCGCAAAAATCCACGTCATGTAGAGAATTTGTAAATGCCACAACATCTGTATTTGATTTGATGGTGACGTTCTTGTGAGCGATTCAAGGTTTCTGTTGTATTGAACTTGTGTGTAAACAGTAAAGTACGAGTAGCTCAACGTTTAAACACACTACGCCGAAAGTACGCGACCGAAGTTCGACATGTTTACGCCTGCAAGGCGATTTGAATTACTGACGACACATTATGCCGAAATTACGTTGCGTTTTAGCGTACAGCTAAACTTCGGTTGGGCGTAAGTTCAGCGGCAACTTTTCTGTAGAGCGCACTGTATTATTCGGCACTTATGGTGTGTCATATCCCATATTATATCATATAGCCATAATCAGACGTAACGTAATATCAGCCGCGGAACTTCGCTCGCGTACCTTCGGCATAGTGTGTTTAGACCCTAAGTGGAGGGGGCTATCGTGTAGGTACATGACGGTAGCGCGGACGGTGCGGGGAGGCCGGGCCACGGGCCACTAACCCATTTATGAGCCATGGGCGGTAATTGAATTACGCTCTGACGCCGCGGACGTTTCAATCGGAGATATGGGGGATGCGTTGAATCGAGGCAGTATTTCGTTTATAAACAACTACTACTGAAACTACTCATTTAAAACATAACGAAGATCTAAGTTATATTCAATGTGAGCTTAATTAAATTACTGAGAAGAGAGAAGAGAGTGATGAATGTAGACGAAGCATGTCAGGTTTATAAGGCCAGAGATATTTGGCCATCGGTGCTTTCTGCCTGCCTCGTTAAGGACCTGGCGTGATGGTATAATACTAATAATAATTCGATGCTTAAGATTATTCTATTTTAATGAAATAATTGACCTTCAGCAACTGAAAAACATACTGTTTTTTCGAAACCTATAAAGGAAAAGTATCACAAGCGTCATGCTGTTTTTGTTGTAATATTTATTTGTAAGCTAAAATTGAAATTGTTGATCGTTTCAAGGCTGATTGTTATTTGATGTCATTCCTTCAGTATCGCTTCGATTCTTCGTATGCACGATCCTGAGGGGAGCGTAATTTAAACCATATTTAATGCCATTTATTTTATTTATAATTTATCTATAATTTATAATTATATTATCTTATAAATGCTTCTCATATTAATACTATTATGTATACACGTTTCTTATGGTTAATGTTCTCATGCATGTAGATGGTGGCTAAAAATTGAAGCGATACTTTTGTCCTTTACGCTTTTGCTCCGTTGCTTGTTGCGACTTTAAATCAATAAATATGGACGATATGCAACCTATCCGGTATCACTCGGAACGGAATCGACGTGTCGCATGTATTCCCGGGAATTTTAATCCCGTCGAGAATGCGGACCGTGGCCCGCGACAATCTATATACCTACATTATGTCCATCCCGACGGATGACATAGTTTCGCAGCGACGGCCTATTGTCAACGACGTATACGATTTCCGTTGTTAGCATTCGCTTTGTGTTTTTTGTGTTCGGAATTATCTTGTTATTGCGATGTGGTATTAAAATATGTAACATTCTTGTTCGCTATTTCTCAAAGAATACAATTATAAAGAACCCTACTGATAATATTATCCGTGCAAATAATAACGCAAATAAAATTAAGACTAATGTATAATTTGGTCAATAATCATTACATTGTCCCATAATTGAAATTACAGAAATTACTTTAGTTAGCAACTTGATTTAATGAGTAACTCATGTGTTTAGCGGGCATTATGACTAAATAGCTGTTGGATTAGCTTGATCAGTTATTAAGTCTTTCCAAAAGCACGCTTCATGTTTCTTTCAAATCATTTTAATATTTAACGCTTATCTTTACCAAGGACCTGTACCAGTTTGTTTTTATATCAGCACACTACTTGTGATTGTTGACTTGATGCCCTAAAATGTATAAAAGGATTGTACTAAAATAATTCTGTAACGTCTTTAACTGTATCCATATTTGTGCAAATAAATGTCTTTGTCGTTGTTACCGATATTGTTGAAATGATAAAGAAAATCGCCTAATATTAACAGGTAGGTAGTCGTATGATACTTAGAATAAAATATATAACTCTGCGTATCGGCAGCAAGGAACGTGTTGAAAGGAAGCTGGCAATTGCGTGTGCATCATTCAATTCGGTCCAATCTCGGCTTTGGTATTCATCGATCACAATTCATTTCGTATACGAACGCTATTGACGCTGCTCTATTGGGTGTCCCAATGTGTGATGAGCACATTTGTTTGTTCCGTGTCTGGATGTAAAAAAATAAATGTATTTAAATAATATAGTATGCTTGTCAGGTGTCCGGTTATCATAATTCGGGCACTTTATTTCCTAATTTGGAATCGGAGAGTCGTTTGTAGACTTGTTCTCAATTATATCTAATTATTACTGTTGCGATCTGTGTTTGATATACATAAAGGGAGACATGGTCCTGGTACGAGTTTAATAATGGTAGTGTCGTTAATGTATGTGTTGACAACCCGACCATGTCACGTAACGTAATTACGTCAGGTAACGTAACGCAAACACGATTTATCAACGATCATTGCAGAGTATCATTTCCCCCGCGAACGCTCCGATTGGCCATCGTAAAACATAACGATGCTATTAAGGCGAGTTCTACTTGTAAGTTCTCTGTTACCTTTTTTCTTTTATTCGCAAAATTAATTCTGTCTCACCATGTTTGTTTGAAAATCATTCGTTTTGCGATTTTTCCGTTGTACCTCGCCTTAATGTACTCTGGATGTGAAAAGGCGATATTAGATAGATATTAAGAAAGTTGCGCAATAAATTGTTCACTTTTATCAATTTATACTTGAGTTACGTGGATATTGTTGTTAATCGAGAAATCTTATGCGATCTAGTTTATTGTTGGCGTGTTTGCAACCAATAGCGCCGCTCGTGTGGTGCGATGCGGGCACAGTGTTGTTCCATTCGGTACGGCAACGAGCTTCATTGACAGCGTTGAATCCGGAAAATTCCATTTCGTCGATACAATTGAAAGTGCAAAATGGACTTTACGTTACGAATTCGACGTCAATGTTTTTGTTTCTATCGGAAAGAATCTTTAAAAGTAAAAGCGCTTTCTTTAATCGCGAATCCGTATCAATGACTCAAATAGTCTTCAAGGACAATACTTTTCAATGGTTCTTTTCTTTTATTGCCGTTGTATTTTTTTCACCTTATTGTGGAATTTAATAAGGAAGGGAATTGGATGTGTAGAGTAAATTTTATTTAACCAAATTATAATTTCAGCTGAGATTAGTTGAAAATTAATGCTATAAAATATGTAGAAGTATTAAGAATAATAGTATTAAGTATTAAGAAGTATAAGAAGTTGATCTACTGAGTTACTGCTGTGCTGTGGCGTGAGTGTGCTCGTGATTTGAAATCGATACCACGTGCGTCGGATACAGCTCTCGTGTGAATCGAATGGCTTTCTATTTTTGTCATAGAAATCTTGTGAAAACCGAACAGCTTTATGATATTGTTAGTATGTACTCGCTACATGAATAACGGGTACAAAATTCAACTTCAAGACGATATGATAATAGGCTTATATTGAGATCATAGTAAGATATATTTTTGATAATACCAACATACTATCCGTCAAACAATGATTTTTAGGAAATTTTTTATCTTTCACTCAGAAGTCTACGCATTAGTTGATTTATCAAATCATTAGTGAATCATACTCTATGTGATATATTTTTACAAAACTCGATATCTTCAGATGAATTTCTTTCTGTATTTACATTTCATGTAAGATAAAATATACTTTGTTGGTATAGGTACCTACCTTGGAAGCGATAGCGGGGAGATGTTGACAATAGGACGAAGATGCACTAATCTTATCGGCGACTCGAAATGCTGCCGAATGATCGAGACGACAAAAACATGTACCGTGCGCATTATCGCTGAGATAACGAATTAGGAATACGATAGCGTTTTGTGTCTCGGAATTTCGGAATTCTCTCTTTTGTTATTTTGAATTTTCTCTTGCGGGTTTCTGCCGCCGTCGCGCTCGTAAACACTGGGTGTACTGAATAATTTTTTTAATATTGTGCAATACTGGTTTTACGCTGATTTTAAATGTCTAATAGTGAATGTATAAAAATATAGATATATATTATATAGTAATAATGATTATAGTTCTATTTATATTTCTTAAATATGTAAAATCTTTAACTGTCCGATATTACCTAGTAGGTAGGTACTTGCAATCATTGAAAACAAAATTCTATACTGCATCTCCTTTAAAATAACGTGAAGTTGTGGTCAAACGCATGCTTCTGTTTTTTATTAAAAGAAAATTATTAAATGATATACATGGCTTATTAAATTAAATCGCAGTAGCCGTTAAAATACATCTCATTGTGTTAAGCCGGTGTCAATGACCTTCGCACCGGAAGCCGGGTAAAGTCATACGTATGTACGGTCCTCAGCACCCCCCCATCGTTCTGTGAGAGCTTCATTTTACGAGTATGTCGCCGCGGCTCAGACCGCTCAGTGAACTTTTGCCATTGAAGTGCCATCCAACTATAGTAATATAGAGATCATAGTATCTTAACATAAAAACCGGTAATAAAACTTTATTTTACTATTCATTGAAGTACTGGACGCGTTAAGGTACTTACAGGATTTTCAGTTTACACGCAGGAATATTATATATTTCTGAAAAAAAACAACTTCCCGGACAAAAAGATAAACAGCTAGAAGTAATTTGATAAACTCGAGATTCGAGAAAACGCAGTTATTTCACAGACGGTTAAAATTTATTGATACCTATAAATTTTTATTTGAACCTAAATTAAGACATCCACTCAAAATTCTCTCATGTTCAAGACTATTGAGTAATTGATATAATAAATGTATAAGTTTTCTAGACGTAACAGTTGCGTGTAAAAATATTGAACGCAGGTAAAATTGCAAAATGTTACTCAATCCCGTTCAATGCTACGCCGTAAAAAAAACATTTTCGTTTTTTTGCGTAGGTATATTCACGTGTGCTATCGTGACTTTTTACAATTCGTGTAAAAATGACGTGACATTATGCTCATTTGGTATTAGCTATCGCAAATTCGTACGCAACCGACATTATTTTACGTGCTATTTTAATGCTAATATATTACTTAATATTAAGTTTGTTAAGATAAGTTTTTTTTAATTGACGAAACGCCGTATAGAGGCCGATGTAAAAGCGATGATGCCGTAATATTTCTTAATGAATTCTCGGCGATATCAATATACTTTATCGTTCAACTAATTGAACTTCCATTTTTATTAATCGTCTCTAATCTTCAATCGCTATTAGTTTTATCGTTGAAATGTGAGCATCGTGCATTGTCGATACTGATACTGTACAATTAATATTTCTTTACAAATGTACACCTATTTTTTATTTCTACTATTGCTTTAATGGAAGTACTTGGAGTCGATTATACAATCAGATTTTATTGAAAAAAACGTAGGCAATCCTTTTCGTGTAACCAATTTTGATTCTATACACAAACTGGCAGATGATTTTTCAATGTGAGAACTATATTTGGTATTTCTCTTTCGTTTTCTGATGTTTTATAAGTACTAGTATACTAGAAATCTTACTCAATGTAATGTCATACACCACTTTAATATAACAGTGAATCGTACGTATGTATAGATATCATCATATACGAGTACGATGGAGTTATCTCCGCCGTCATAAATTACATGTTTGATTTGCCAAGAACCGTCAACATTGCGTGTTTACAGACGATATCCGTGTATCTAATCGACACGTAAATTTTAATACTACATACTTAAAAATGCAATATATCTCTTATATTTATATAAAAATCCCGTGTCACGATGTTCGTTTGCGCTAACCGATTTCAATGAAATTTTGTAGTTATCTATTGTTTGGTCCAACTTAAAAGATAGGTTTTTTATCTCAATTAATATTCTCATTTTTTATTGCAAAATCAATGTTTTCTTATAGAGTAACATTTAGTCGGGCATCATGGTACGGGATTTTGACATATTTGACGTAATATATTATTTAACATATTTATGTATTTATGTAACCACGGCAACGCGTGGTCAGGTCCACTAGTTATTTATATAATTGATACACTTGACTCATGAGGTACCGTCTAAGCTAAGTTTTAACACTACTAAGCACCGATGTGAATTTTATTAGAAGAAGAAGAATCATATTAGAAACTAGCTGTGCCCGCAGCTTCGCCGCGTGCAAATCAATATTTTCCCGTTTTTGCAACATTGATCATTGTTGCTCCACTTCTATTAGTCATAGCGTGATGTTGTATAGCGTATAGCCTTCCTCAATAAATGGACTATTCGACACAAAAATAATTTTTCAATTCGGACCAGTAGTCCCTGAGATTAGCGCGTTCAACCAAACAAACTCTTCAGCTTTATAATATTAGCATAGATGTGTTGCTTGCTATATTGATAGGGACGTTTCGAGAAGCCATCGCGAAGTCGCGCTCGTGACGTAACCAGTCAATGGCAGACTAATTTCATCGGCGTAAAACCTGTTCGGACTGATAATCGGCCGGTCCCATGGTGTCGTCATGTAATGGTGCGCGCGCCGCGGACCATGACGCCGCTTCCGTCGCCGTTTCCGCCTCCGACCGACCGTTCCGACGGCGACGGTGCCGACCGCTGAATCGAATCTTCGAATAGCATTCCATTCAGACTCTTCAATGTCTCCGAGCTAATTTTGTTCTTCATATATTGTCTGTTTAGGAAACCGGATACACTTTGATCTCGCTATAAATAGAAGTTCTAAGTCCACATAAATTAACGATAGCCACTTGTCGAATATTTAATTTTAAAACTGCAATTATGTCAAAGTCATGGAAAAGAAAATTATGGACCAAGGGCGTTTAGGATAAGGTATTTTAACTGGAAAGATAACTATCGTCTAAAAGAAAAAATCTCCTATTGCATGCGCTTGATACAATATCGGAATGTGTGCGGGTGTTATTAATTTTACAGATCACTTCATACAAACGACAATAACAGTTTCTCAAGAAACCAGTAAGTAAAGCGACACCGACGGTATAGAACCGCGAGAAACCGGAGATCGGCTCCTAACGCACTGCGACCCGGCGCGGCCAGTGTCGTGTGACATATTGCCACGCGACACCGCCCTATCGTATTGAGTACCATCGAAATAATTAGTGCGTAGGAAATCGCCCGCCCGCCACGCAGACGGCTCGATCCACGGACCGTGCACTGGACCGTGACGCGACCGTCCTATGTAACTGTCCGGTTATTTAAAATAAACAAATAACTGGGGACAATTCCACACACGGCTATCTGATCCCAAATTAGGCAATTCAACACCTGTGTTATGTTTACCGGACAGCTGATAAACATACATACTTTATAGTACTTATATAGATATTTTTATTACACCCAGACACAGAACAAACAAATGTGCTCATCGCACAAATGTTTGTCCCGGATGGGAATCGAACCCGCGACCTCTGGTTTTGCAGTTTGGGTCACTAATAACTACAAAAGTATTACACGACTAACTACAAAATAAAAACACGACTGTCCTTCACGCTTACGAACCGTTCTAAATTCATGTCGCGATGTTTATTTTGAGTAGAGCTTACACTAATACATAATATCCTTAGGTATAAAAATTGGATCCCGTCGTATTTTATTATGAAATATGTAATGTAAATTATACGGGATCCGCCGAAAACGAATCTCAATTAGTCCGGTTTCATTCCGCAAATATGATACGGGCTCGACCTTCGTCAATGGATGTCGCGGAATAACTGAACACCGTTAACCTCGATTCATTGTCTCGTCGGTCATTCATCAACGCTACTTTTTTGTTTTTTTTCTTTGGTCTCAACCAATCTATTGTACTTGTCATACGATTCATCTTCACTACGGACCGGTGTCATTTACGCGTCAAAATCACGCATTCGTGTCTCTTGTTCAAAAATAAAATAAAAAACATTTTTGTTACTACTCCCTTTAATGATTTTCGCACTGACTTTCAGTAGGTATTTAATTCTCGTTATGAACTAGTTCTCTCTAGTGCCTTTAGTACCGTGAATGTCACAGGACCACAATAGAACAATGGATTATAAAGTTATAATTTCTGTACGGATCCAATTTCAAATTGTCTAGTGTCACACAGTGTGCGATGATAGATATTGATGTCACGCTCTGGCACGATATTTTTTCTATCCATGAGAATTTTTTTTCTTTCCAATCGGCACTATGCGTTCCACCTCCTTGGAATCGATCTGACGCACCGATGACAACCGGAACCGACGCGGATTGCGCCGGATCGGAAGGGCTTAACGAGCTGTTGCGTCACTAAGTGGACCTTTGCAACGCGTATAGTACGCGCAATCGTTACTAACAGCTCGTGTATTATTGATTTGCACGCTCGCTGCAATTTTACCATTTATAAGAGTACGTACCAACAAAACGGTTACATGGACTCCATGAAAGAATCCTGATGACGCGTGAGGATTGATACATTTTCACGTTTATTTGTAATTAAAAGTTACATTTCTACGGTATATGTAAGAACCTTTTTTTTCTATTCAATTTACAAGGACACGTGCAATCATGTCGTAATTTCATTCTGTTACATGAACTTTTTACCTACATATTTCTACAATGAACTGTGAACCGTACGGCCCTTTTTGCGTGCATAACGAAAATTCTGTAAACGCTCTCTCTTAAACAACATCCTTTGTGCCTGTACAGAGACCGTTGCTGCAAACTGCATTGCGAATGCGGCACGTTTCACTAATGTACATTTAAAACAACGAATTTACATATACTCGTACATAGATCAAGACAAATGAACGAACGATTGTAAGTCGAAATTTTAGAAGCAGATTTTATAATTAACTACGGACCTGACCACGCGTTGCCGTGGTTACATTATGTCAAATCATATATGACAAACATCGTGCGTTTAATAATTGATTTTATGTAAAAAATTATTGACTATTAAATCGGTTCAGCGGTTTCGCAAACGAACATCGTGACACGAGATTTTTATATATATAAGAGAAGAGACTAGGTGGAGTTTCGCGGTTCGCGTTTGTTTTACTCGAAAAACGGTAAACTCGACGCCGCTTAGTCAAATTCACTTCGCCGTTGATTATTTATTTATTGTGCGCGCTGTAAATGAGCGCGTTGCACTGAGTACGCGCGCGCGAGACGAATAGAAAGTGTCGCTAACAATGTACCGGAGTGGCTCTATGTAACCTTTGTCGGACGTGCGTCGAATGTATATCGTGATATGAATATATATACCGTACCTTTTATATGTCGCAGTGGATTTTAGATTGAACGGCTACCAAGACAGCGATGCGAAGATTTATCTCGGCAATCATGTTAAGGGCGTAACTTCGGTTCAATATGTGATAGACTGCTCATCTATACGTATTACGTATAATAAAACTGTAGAAGAGTTCAATTCTGTACATTGAGTAAACACTAAAAAAAATACTCCTAGAGGTCTTCATACAAGTATCACAAGTCAAATGAAATAATTTTAAAATATTTGTCTGGCTTTCACGCAAAAATGACTGGATGGATTTTGATGAATTTTTTTTTGTTATATAGCTCTTAGTCCTCAGCAAAATTGAAGCTGTAATTTATTTTGAAGATCGAAATTGTTTATCGGTATGAAGTTCCCTGGGTCAGCTAGTTATCAATAAATAGTGTTTGAGATTGACTGGTGTATGAGTAGAGGTGTTAGGCCCGTTTACAGTGACATTTGAGGGAAATTACTCATATCGAGAAATCATTAATACTCGCGCGTGTAATTGATGTTTTGTTTTGAATGCAAATCGCAAATGTCCGCCATTGTCTCGTCTCCCCGTGGACGTGTGTTATCGTTTCGACCTCGAGCCGACGGCGCTTGCCGTCTTAACGAAACAAAGCAAGTTTCTCCTTGAACTGTGTTAATGGTCGCCTAAGAATATCACTTTCCGTTTGCATGGAGTTCAGATATACTTATGTTAATGTAATTCCATCGTTAAACGCAACTTTAATTTCTTAGAAAAACTTTACTTATTTCAGTTTTTATGGGCATAATTGCAGTCTGGTTGTCTGATTGCCTACCCATGTTATGATAATCGGATAGCTGATAAACATACATAAATAATATAATGCTTATGTAGGTATGTCTATTACACCCAAACAAACGAATGTGCTCATCATACAAATGTCCCGGCTGGGAATCGAACCCAGTCGGTGGTAAAAGTAACGAGCGTGCGTTGGCGTTCAACGCGCTCAGTCAACAGGGAACTGGATCATATAAGTTTCTGAATTAAACAGTGAAAGTGTTCCAGTCT
>DWGJ01004042.1:0-12291 GCA_018246895.1 Aspitha aspitha aspitha | reverse complement strand
CCTTACAAACCTGCCGTGCTTCATCTACATTCATCATTCTCTTCATGCATACACGCCGGTTTCGGAGCCTCTTGACTTCCCCATCAGCCAATGTCTGACCTATTTGGTCAGACATTGGCTGTTGCCTACCAATTAAAAATTAATGTATTAATTCTATTGTGACTGCTGCCTGCTCGTTTGCTAGTCTATTCCAATAAAAAAAAATGCCCAATGCTGTTTTTACCACGCTGCGTTGGAAAAAAATAATAAGCATTTTCAATTCACGTTAACGATAACATCAGTAATGTTTCTTGATACGTCCCATCACTTGCCCCCTATTTTGTTATGTACTGTGTTATTGTGTTAGACGCTAGTCAGATAGCGAGCGGAAATGCGTTCACTTTGTTTTCTATATTACATGAATATGTTAGTATCTTTGCAATGGTCTTTTTATTTGAAATTAGCTGTACCCCGAGGCGTTATTCTCATAAATCCCAATCCCAATTAGCGGGATAAAAAGTAACCTATGTATGTACATATATATTGCCCTATAATCTATCTTCAAGTACAACACCCATTAAAATCAGTCCAGCCGTTCCAGAGATTATTCTGGACAAACAGAATGACAGACAGACAAAAATTAAAAATATATAGACTACGTTTCTCTAGAAAAGCCTATGCTCTTTTACTGAGCATCTAATATAACTTCAGATTTAAGGGGGTGTCCAAAAAAACTACTAATTCTTTGACTAGGTAACATACCTAGTATCTAACTAGAGCTTTGATACCATATTAAATTAATATAAGGCCTTGTTTCATAATTTCGAAGTAAAGTTCCAATTAGGCTACTCGTAACTTAGCAAAATCGCTAAGGAGGGCTAATTAAAACATGAAACGCTAATATGATTTTCATTTATTAACAAATCTTACATAGTCTCAACTTAGTAATCATCTATTTCATAATTAATAATAATTGGAATCATTCCACACATGCCTATACGATTCCAAATTAGGTAATAAATAAAATGCCTGCGTTACGGTAATCGGATAGCTGATAAAGATACGTCTATACATACAATAAAATACTTATATATGTAGATACTTTTATTACCTCTAGATATACATAGAACAAACAAATGTGCTCATCGCAGAAACGCTTGTCCTGGGTAAGACTCGAACCCACGACCACGAGGTCACACAACGTTGGTAAACGTTGTTATGTTTGTTGTTTGTGTCAGCATTCAATTGTTTTCATTTTATTTTATTTCATTCTTAACGTGTAAGACACGCCCTTTATAGTTCTTACCCTTATTAGGTTGAGTAGTATCACGTGGCCCGTAAAATTTTGTATTTGTCACGGCCATGGTTTTATGCGACGGTACAAAATTATCGGGTTGCTTTCCTTTGTTTTGCCTGGCTACTCGTAGTAACAAATGATACTTTTATTTGCTTGGAAATGTCGCTTACTATGACATATGGCGGTTGCGGTCCGGTTCGGGTTTGATGAAAATATTGTCCACTGTGTTTATTTACAATTTTATATGAAAACCAAAGAAAAAACCACATTTTTTAACCTAGGCAATGTATGAAAGTGGCTATATAAAATACTTCTTGGCAGTTGCTCTACAAGATCTTTAATAGATTAATGTTTTAGAGTAGGTTCTCGAAACTTAACGCACGTTATCGCACATATTCAGTACTGAAATAACATCGTAAATCACAAGCAAGGTACTCGTACATTTCTCCCGAAAACTAACAGACTGAACCAACGTCAAAATGAAAGCGACTTTAGCGGGAAAACGACCCAGATGTCGCTAGGTAATGTATGTAGATTTACTCTTTTATGTATCCCGAATTTCAGATGTTAATTCACTAGCAGCGCTGTGTTTTGAGGTGAAAGGACTTTCAATGTGTTATAAGGAGGGTAGAGACGTTTATTGGTGCGGTGGTAACAGGTGGGCTATATACATATTTGACTGCTTCTTTCTAAGGCTCTTAAAATTCGATATAAGATTAAAACGAATATTTCATATTAGTTATCGTAATGTAAAATTCCATTACATTTTATGCTCGTTCCGATTTTTAGATTCATTTTAGCAAAACTGTTAAAGTTAAATTCTGTCGCGGCTAACGCTCGCTAAGTTTTAGGGTGAACACCCGCTTGACGGCCCTTCCCGGTTATTTACTGTTCTATCCGTTCCCTTTTATAAATGGGAATAATTTTCCAACTGTGGCACAGCTAGTACTTTAAGACTATTGTACCTCAATTTTTGAGCTCAAAATTTATGTTCAGGGACAAAATACGGTGCCGTTACCCTAAAATAGATAGTTCTTAATATTGTTTTCCGTGTATTATTTGAAGATAAATAATGTGGATACATGATTTTTTTATGGAATTCAGAAATATACTAAGGGTTTTATATTATTTACCATTCAATGTAATGAAATGAATGAATGAAAATCAAATGTAATGAAATTGATGTGGTGTGATAAATGCCGATTGTGGCCAATGTAGATCTTCAATGTAGTCTTCATCATTATTAGCTGATATCCGTCTACAGCTGGGCAAAAGCTTTCATTGATTCCGGTCTTGGAATTTTCGTATTCAATTTTCTTTGATTCTTAGTACACATATATCAAGTAAATATGTTTAAAACGACTCAATTATTTGACATGGCTTAGTGTCATTGAGAAAATGTTAATGAATAACTTTAAATCTTTAAAATCTTTGATATTTTAAAGCATTTGAAACGATTAGTGACTGAGTTACTGGAGGATACGAAAGAAAATTGTTCTCCTTGAGAGGAAAGAAACTACTTAATCACATTGATTACTTATCAGCAAAAGGACGGAAAGATCGACACTTGGTTATCTTAACGATAGCCAGTTCAATGACCTTTTTTATTCTTAGTGCAAAACAAAAACCGAAAGGCAAGTCGTTGAACAATTGATATTATTTAGATCACGTACGGTGTTTTCATTTATTTATTAGAATTGTTTATTTCGTAATCATTTCCATTGCTTAATGTTCATACGTGACGTGTTAAAAGCGATATATGAGGTGATATTTATTTTGAATCCAGTAAGTGAGAAGTGATTGGATGTTCAATTTAGTTGGGGTTTTGTTACGAATAAGTAACAAGTATCTACGATATAGCGGTTAGATTAATTATGACGATGGCTTAAACCTCCTTAACAGTAGAACAATAAAAAGAATTTTTATTGGAGACTTTGTCTTAAAACGGGATTTACGAAGATATATTTTTCCTCAATTGTATTTTTACGGTTTCTTTTTGTCAGAGATACGTGGTACCTTATCTTTTGGAAATATGGTTATGTGTGTAAAATTTTTGCCTGCTGAAACTACATCGCCGACCGCCGGCGTTATGTCCCTAGGGCCCTCTTTGAGGAAAGAATAAAAATGTGAAAAGCAAATGGGTACTATAAACTAATTTTACTTGTTTTACTCATTATATACACTGTCTTTAATAAAATGTTCTTCTACAGTTAGCTATGTTCTACATATTTATCTTTTCATACTGTACATTTTATCAGTGTCGTTCTTAGTTTTTAAATTCGTTAAATTTTCTTATTTCGTCGTTAGCTTCGAATATGCTCCTCCAACTATTCACTGAGGGAATGTCAGTAGTATAACATATCAAGTTTTGATAGATTTTTGTGATACTTTTCTAGTTTCTACTGGTCATGCGAAATAGCAATGTATGAAGTAAAATAATTCAATAAAGACGATATGGGGCCGTAAATGTTGTAAGTCTCTTTCTCTGAAACGGGAGCTTTGAAAATAAAAATGCTTCGTCTGTACATCTGTATGCGAGAGTGTCATAAATTTTGAAATTGAAAGCGTTTAACATTCGGGTCAGTTCTTAAAGAAAAATAAAAGTAATGATTTGACGAAGATGGAATATTAACATTACCGTTTCAGAGAGACAGGTGCGACTCTAGTAATTGAAGAGTTGTCTTTTTATAATTTCCTGAACTTAATCATCAGGAATAGTTAATATGTATTTATGCAGTGGTCTGAGGCGATATCTTCCTTTATTCAACGCTTTGATTGTTTCGTTATTAAACATGTATCGCAGTTTATAATGAGAAGAATTAAAACTATGAGTATACCGTCAAATCAATACAAAAAAAATTAACATAGAAAACATTATGCATAACTCTCCAGTGTGCAGATTTCCTCGTGTTATTTTCCTTCAACATTTTATGCAGTGATATTTAATTTCAAAATGTCTTCCTTACCTACTCGTGAATAGTTTAGAAGATGGTCGTAGTATGAGTTAGTAGTTAGGTTATGAAAATAATGAACATAATAATAATCATAAAAACAATATCATTTTGTGTTATGAATATGTTAGCCTTTTGCTTTTACGGTTGTGAATTTTTTCGTTACGAGATATTTCATTAAGAGTATAATCTGCTTAATACTAGGTTATTTACAAAACCTTTTTTAAACAATGTAAATTAAAGTATTTTTTAAATAATGAGATGATGCCCAATAACGATATAAAAACATTTTAAAACGATTTCGAAATATTCTTATAGATATAAACTGAAAATTGGCCCAGATATTCTACGGTTGAATAATTTATTACAATGCGCGTAGCACAATGGAAGCACGACAACATGCTAACAATAAGGGGATGGAAACCTCCAGACATTGTTAACACTTGTGAGATTCAGTTGGTGTAACTGATTTATAAAGTTTCTGCTGAGTAATTTGCTTCATATTTGCTACGTTTTATAATGGGTTTTATTATATAGAAAAATGTTTGATGGATTTGTTTATTGAAGGCATAGTGCGTAGCCTTTATTCAGACATAAGTATGTGATACATTTAGGGGAGTACACCCTTCTCATTCACGGTTTAATTGTAGACAAAGGAAGTTAATAATTCCGTTACGTGTTTCGGGCAGTACAAAGTGTGTGATACAGAAATTTGACAGTAAAATTTTAAAGGCGTTTGACATTAGAGGTTTAATCGATACATTAAACCTGGAACTATTTACTTAATATAATATGATGCTTGACCGGCCTCGTGGTCGAGTGGTTAGAGACCCTGACTGCAAAACTGTGGAGGTCGTGGGTTCGATTCTCACCCAGGACAAACATTTGTGTGATGAGCACATTTGTTTGTTCTGTATCTGGGTGTAATAAAAATATCTATATAAGTACTATATAGTATGTATACATTTATGTATGTTTATCAGCTGTCCGCTTATCATAACACAGGCATTAAATTGCGTAATTTGAAATCAGACAGCCGCGTGTGGAATTGTCCCCAGTTGTTTATTATGCTTCTTTTGTTAGTAGGAGCGTGGCCTCCCGAAGGCCTGGAGGGCCCAGCGAGTGTCCGCGCCACCTCAGTGGACTACGCGGCGGCGTTGATGCTGGCAGCAATGGCCGCTGTGCTGCTTGCTGCTGTTGGTTACCAATGCGCTGCTACCTGGAGATGGATAATGGGCAGGTGGGTCACAGCACACATAATCGTGGTCGTTGTAGTTATGGAGACTGGCCTCGTTGTCGTGGGTTCGATTCCCACACAGAACAGAACACGTACTGTATAATATAAATTTGTATTTATCAAACACGGACAAAGAATCAAAAAATGTGTTCATAACACAATATTTGTGTTGGGAGGGAAATCCAACCCTCTTCCCCCGTTTTAGGAGCCAGAGTCTCCAACCACTAGACCAAGAGACCTGTCAGTATAAGTAAATATCCGATCGTAAATATTGATATCTTTTTATTATACGGGTATTATCCCGGGACCGGGTACCGGCAACACGGATACGGATTTTAATATTTATGTGCGGATTTCGATCGAAATCCTTAACAATGTACTTCGTGAACCTCAGTGACGTTTACGTATATAATTTACGGTTCGGTTTGCGAGTAGAAAAACCAATTTGTTGAAACATCTATTGTTTGTTATTATACCATCACGCCAGTTCCGTAATGGGGTAGGCAGAAAGCAGCGCATGCTAAATATCTCTATCCTTACAAACTTGACGTGCTTTTTCTACATTTGTGACTATATTGTGCTATTATTCTAAAATTGTCATCCTTTAAACAGATGCCTTATCTTCAGGACCAGGCGGGAGTCACAAGACAGTAACTGCGACTCCCTCTCCCGCCAAGCAGCTATCCGCATCAGCCACTCCTTGCCGGACCTGCAAACTGAACCGTTGAAACAGGAATACGTTCAGGAACATAAGGACCCAGGGAAGAAGGTAGAGTTTTTATTATTCAGTCATTTTTCAATTCATCTTCAAAGGCGCTAATAGTTACAGCGTAATGGTTTAGACTTCACTCCTTCAATTCCGGAGGTCTGAGGTTCAAATCCTGACATGCACCTCTGAATTACAAAGTTACATGGGGTTACTAAAATTAAATAATATTCGTTTATATAAGTTCAATGACAAACATTGTAACGGAACCCGCATACTTTAGCGTTTTTCATAATGCTTTACAAGATATCTGAAGTTCATCATCCCGCACTTGGTCAGTGCGGTTCGTAATGGTCTTGAAGTTACGAGTATGGCCTATTCTCATTATGAAAAGACGGATTCTATGGACGATGAAAATAACCGTTGAAAGCTCGCGACGTATTTGTGATGTTATTAGCTGTATATGAGCATGTAGTACAAAACAATTCAATTGCTTAAATAACTTACTGTTAATAATATACTCTAAAATAATTTTTACTAGCAAATTCTTCTTCTATCTGATCCCAAATTAGGCAATTTAATGCCTGTATTATGTTAAATGGACAGCTGATAAACATACATATGTACATACAATATAGTACTTATATTATATAGATATTTTTATTACGGTTAGATACAGAATAACCAAACAAATATGTTCATCACACAAATGTTTGTTCTGGGTGGGTATCGAACCCACGATCTCCGGTTTTGCAGTCAGGGTCTCTAACCACTCGACCACCAGGCCAGTTACATATTTTTCATTTTATTATAGAGGAAAGCAAACCGCCCAGCTGTTGCTAATGAGTTAGCAGCTAATTAACGTGAGACGCTTGTAAAAATTACTTGAAGTTTATAAAAATTCGATATAACAATTTGCTTATCGTGAAAAATATTTTCTTAATTTATTTCAGTTTCTTATTTCTCAAAATTTATCAGGCAGAATAAATTGCTAATGATTTTATATAATAGATACTATTTTGAATGGTTTATTAATTTTAAATATACTGCTTTAAATATTAATTCGTCAACTGAAATTATAATAAAAGAGATAGGTGTGTCTGTATGTATTTATCTATCATTAGAAACTACAATGTACTTACAATTATATGCATATATTTATAGACAGCGGTCACTTACAGTCGGCTTCTCGAAATGTACACTTTTGACATAAAAAACGTGACACAGTTCCTATTTTCACCAGGATACAATAACAACATTCTATTATATTTTAGTCCCAAGAAAAAAAGACTAACACACTCGCTATATTTAAATTTCACGCATAGAAAAAACGCCAAACAATTTCCAGGCGGTTTCGAGCGTAAACACGAAATGCGATTAACGCTATCGATAGCGCTGTAAGCCGCTTGACTCGATTAAAAACCTTGTTTATGCAAACTCAAGTGACCACAGTGTAATTGGTTTTATCATTGCGCGTGATTTTATTTCGTTAAATCGCTTTTTGTTAATCACATTCACACCATCTATGAAATCTGATCCAGTTATGTATTTATTTTGTTGCTGGCTTGTTATTTTTTCACAAATTCGATAAACATCTAAACGGAATCATCTGCATTGTTTTATGGAGATTGCCTTTTATTTCCATACATACATACGTACATATCGTCACGCGAGCGAGAGTCAAAGCAGCGAGTGCCAAACATTTACGAGTATGTTGTATCCAATGTAAATGTACATTTAAGGATTATTTTATTTTTGTTAAAGATTTTTTTTTATGAAATACGGATGATGAATAAATGGATAATTTTTTATACCAATATTGATTTATAATGAATATTGGCATAAAGATTTATGCTATTTAGACGTAGGTATCTGAAAATGCAAAATTTTACAATTGAAATAAGTCTTTTTTAACAGACGTGAGGAATAAACTGTTATATCGCGAAATTATAAAATTCTGCGTCTTATTCCGGAAGTCTTCGGTTCCAATCCTTCGGAAGCAACTCAAATTTAACGAAGTCATGTACGTTTATCAGATTGAATGTCACATTGCTGTAATGATGTAGGAAAGTATTTTGCGTGAGGAAAATTCCGCAACTGTTTCTAAGCCTCATAATGTATTCTAAGCCACGTGAAGGTTGCCGAACCGCTCATGCTCTTGTCGGAGTCTATGGGGTTGGTGTTTTTAAGAGAAACCTCTTGGGCAACGATGAAACAATAAAGGAATTTATGAGCTGAAAATATTTTAGCCGTTTCTGATTAGGAAGCTTTTAATTAAATAACCTTAACCATAGCCTTATCCGACTAAATATTTGCCATTTTCCTGATAAAAATCAATTGTACAATAACTTTATATGTTCTTTGATAAATTAACCCTGATTCAGTTTAAACATGTTTATCTTCCAAATATTGCTATACTTCCTTTCACTATACAAAACGAGTAGTAAACGAACCGGTAGCAAATTTTAATTTTAATTTGTGTATTACTATGTAGCATGACAGATGGTGACCTCTAATACCTTAAATGTAGAGCACCATCTACATATCTATTTAAACTGTTTATTATTTCATAGCTGGATTCAGGTCTCATAATAACATTTTTTATGGCCATAGTCTACAACGCTGGTTAAGTTCGAATTCGCAGGCTTCACACATTTCAGACAAGATTATGGAAAACTTCAAATTTTGCCTGTTTCCACCACTCACCACCTCACCACCTCACCACCTCACCACCTCACCACCTCACCACCTCTCCACCTCACCACCTCACCACCTCACCTTCAGTGATATTGAATTACATCGGTATTATACACATAAGTATATAGCAATAAATAGAACTTATTAGATATGAATTTACGCTTTATGAATTTATACATTTCGGTGTAAAATCGATATGAGAAGCAAATTTCGCAAGCCTTAAACACACTGCTAAACAACACTAACTTTAATTACGCTGTCTCATTTACTTCTGTCTGTGATTAAAATGTTCTGAGAAGGGCGAGTGAAATTCGCGGTGAACAAACAACAAATTCATTTGGACTTAGCAAATAATTATTGATATAATTTACTTCATTTAAAATTAGAAATGAAATCGTTTTGATGGCAGAGATTACATCAATATACTTCTGCAACTTCAGTAGCCGACGGGTCGTTTTAAAGTCAAGTTTGTTTCTATGTAAAGGCAGTGAATAACCATTTGTTTATCTTGGTGTAATAAAAAATAAATAAATAAAAGAACGTATTGAATGGTGGGAAATGTCAAAGATAGCTTTTTGTTATATCAATTATTGTTATTATAAGAAGTCATTTGTAGGGAGTACATAGGTATCGGTCCACGTATGCTGGGGGCGAAGATCTCAGTCCTCAAGGGCATCGCATTCCTGATTGGTTTTTTTACGCACCAGCATTTGAAAGCACACCATCGGAGTGACATACTGAAATTGAAATCACTACGTTATCACTGCTCAAATCAAAATACTTTACGCAATGGATGGGTATTTATTTCAATATATTTCACTCTTACATCACACGACAATATCCCTGCTTCGATACGTTACTGAAGATATGTGTAAGGGTATAAAGGAATGAGTATTGTATTACTGAATACGAAATGAAATAAAAAATGGCGCTTGTTACATACGGTGTTGTTGTCAACTGATATTAACGAATCGTTTCCTGTGCTAACAAGACCTCTTAGAGGGATCCTGGAAAATATTATTCAAGACGTGTAAGAGAATTTTTTCATTTATCATTTATAAATAATTGACATATGAGCGATGTTATAGTAAAGCTTTTCAAGGTGAGAAAGGTTGACTGTTAGTGGAAAAAATTTCATGTATTCCCATGGTTTAGAACTCCTACTCCTAGTATGTAGTAGATAATCGGGGACATAAATGATTCATTACTATATGGGGGCGTAGACAGACATGTCGAAGCTACATCGATCTAGCGTTCACAATTGATTAGTGAAACAACTTCTGTGAACAACGTACATTTAAATCTAAATTACTGTTGTTCTATCTAATGGAATCGTAAAACAACATCCCTCGGAACTAGTGGCGTTAACTAATAGCCATCGCGGGCGCTGATAAATGTTATTCATAATAAATTTTGTGCTAAAAACATTTTCGTAACAAAAAGTTTCATCGAAAAGTTGTAAATAGAATTGTTACTACAATTTAAATTCTTCTTTTTCAAATTACATAATAAAATAAGATTTTTTTATTTCATTCTATAAATTTTTACATTCTTTTAAACATGTCCATGAGTATAGTATTTTATACCTATAGTATTCCAATTAATTACGTATTTAATTTCAACTTACGAGTTTTGAGAATAATTTATAACTTCCGTTTTGAACTCCCCGGGAAATTTACTAAATCTTAATGTTCCTGTATGTATGTACATCGTATAATTCTCAAAGTAAAAGCGCTCCATTTGTCGTTAATGAGCTTATGAATTTTGATATGATATGTAATGACAAGACTGAAAAGTTTGTAAAGTACCTAATTTCATAATAAGGTAATTTTCGTTGATTCACACGAGGCCTGTTTATAATTTTTATTGATAACTAGCTATGCCCGCGGCTTCGCCCGCGTGTAAATCGATATGTCATAAAGTTTTACCCGCATTAATACCTACATCGCGGGAATCCTAAAACAATAATTACGAACTGCCATTCAAACTTGTATCTCCTATTTCACCACCTATATAAGTCGAATTTCAAAAATGGTAGTTTTCTTGCAATATATTTCATATGACATAACTAAATACAAAGTTTCATAGTTTTATCTTCGATAATGACGAATTTCCATACAACCTTTCATCCCCTATTTCACCCCTTTTAACCCCTTTTTTCACGATAAAAAGTAGCCTATGTCCTTTCTCAAGGTCCAGTACCAAATTTCATTAGAATCGGTTCATCGGTTTAGGCGTGAAAGTCGACCATACAGACAGACAGACAGAGTTACAATCGCATTTATAATATTAGTAGGGATTGCACCAATATTCTTTTAACCACTACAGTACATTATTGTTTCGAATACTTTCCATTTTGTAAGTTGAACAGTCAATGGAGCAGGAGAAAAAATCGTAGTTAAAAGCGGTGTTAAAATTAGGGTGTAAGCAGTGTTAATAATTGTACGTCGACGAGCAGGCGGGCACGGGCACGGGCACGGGCTCATGGTGCCGGCTGGACGAGCGCTGGCTGGCCGCGCTGGGCCACGGCCGGCTGCGGCATTACATCGCTGACGGTCACACCGTCCTCTCGCTGCTGGAGGAGCCGCTGGCCAACAGCGAGGAGCCGCAGCCCACCATCGTCGGTCAGCTACCGTTCACTTTACAATGTACCGATCATGCCTATGCTGCACGGTATTAAACTGCGGTTTGAAACAGACGTTTGAAATGTGACATGACGTTTGAAATCTACACTGTTTCAAACCGCGTTTTATACCGACCATTAGATGTTTTAATGCACGTTGAAGATGTGAATTTTTTCACATAGAAGATATCATTGTATTATATTATTTTCTTTTACAATAAATAAATAAATAATTGGGGACAATTCCACACACGGCTGTCTGATTAGGCAATTTAATGCCTGTGTTATGGTCTGGTGACCGGACAGCTTATAAACATACATACATATACATACATACGATATAGTACTTTTATAGAAATTTTTATTACGCCCAGACACAGAACAAACAAATGCGCTCATCACACAAATGTTCGTCCTGGGTGGGAATCGAACCCACGACCTTCGGTTTTGCAGTCAGGGTCTCTAACCACTCGACCAAGAGGCCAGTCAATATGTATACATAGTGTATAATACTTCCCTATGTATATATTTTTATTATACCCAGACATGGAACAAATAAACCCGTCGCACAAATGTTTGTCCTGCGTGGGAATCGAACCGCAACCTCCGGTTTAGCAGTTAGGGTCTTTAACCAATCAGCTGTGAGGTCAGTTCATTATTTATTTAAATATGTGACAAATTTTAATACCCATGTCTCGGAAACCGGCGCGTAGATATTTGTATGTATTTATTTATTTATTTATTTAATACTTTATTGTACACCTTTATATAATAAAAGTTACAAAGGGCGAACTTAATGCC
>DWGJ01004041.1:0-12292 GCA_018246895.1 Aspitha aspitha aspitha | reverse complement strand
CGTAGGTGCCAGGGGAGACCGAGACTGTCCTATCTCGACCGAATAGGTCAGACATTGGCTGATGGGGGAGTCAAGAGACTCCGAAACCGGCGTGTATGTAGGAGAGTGACGAATGTAGATGAAACACAGCAGGTTTGTAAGGACAGAGATATTTGGCACTCGCTGCGACCTGCCTACCCCGTTAGGGACCTGGCGTGACATATGTATGTATGTGTGTACATTTATGAAATTCGAATACTTGGATACTACAAATCTTAGGGTGGTTGAACATGGGGTAGTATAGTCCCCCATTAGCCGTGAAGGGGTTAAATGTGTTTCGCTCTAAAAAGCTAGGCTTTTAGTTGGTTAGAGACATTGCGACGGTCGTGAGTTTGATTCCCGCCCATGACAAACATGTTTTGATGAGAATGTTTTTTCAGTGACTGGATGTAAAAACATAAAATATGTATGTTTATAAGCTGTCCGGTTACCATAACACAGGCTAAATTGTCCCAGTTAATATTATTTTTAATCCACCAACGACCAATCCAATCTAGAATCCAGTTCTGTCTGGTAAAATCCAGTCATCCATCCAGCTAAAATCCATATATCCCTCTTAAATAAGACTTACACCAAAACAAATAAAAACACAGATAATAATAAAATCACAGATAACATACAGAAATACCTACTTAAATAACTGTTAGTAAAATAGATCCCTACATTTAAAATTCATTAGATATTTATAAATGAATTATGAGATGTTAAATAAAACAATATTCAGGGAGATTACATTTAACGTCTGTGTTAATTTTACTTGCGAATGTATAGCATGAACGTGAGTATGATTGACATCATCGTATATAATACAGACAGACTCGCTAATCCGCCATCTTTGATGCCACAGTCGAAGTGAAGCTAAGTCCAGGTATATATCTATGTAACCACATCGCAATAAACAAAGCTATAGACCGCCATTTTTTCTGTAATATCGATAGTGGTGGCGAGCTCCGTTGTCGATAGAAAAATAAAAATATAATAAAAGAAAGAAAGAACTATGTAACTGGCGATATAGTGTAGCGGGTAGAGACCGCGATTGCTAAACTGGAGATCGGCGGTTCGATTCCGGGTTTTTTACATACAGTTATAAAAGACTTGCTATCATAACGGGTATGAATACATACCAGAAGTTATCGTTGTACTATCACGCTAGTTCTGTAATGTTAACAGAGAGCGCACTACCAAATATCTGTTAATTTTAGTTATAAAACGCACGTAACAAATGCCGGGATCGAACCCCGATCGCTAGGAGTGGGATCGAAAAACTGAACTATCATTGCTTCTCTATTCATAACGATGCTCTTTACACGTACCACCCTCCATCGATCCCACGCCCACTAGTGGGACGGGAGGTAGCGGCCGCGCGTATAAGTGATATTGATATCGATGCAGCTAAGTTTAAACGGCCATAACATTACAATAGAGTTCGCTGGAGGATAAGCATTCGATTGTTATTTCCCAACCGACATTTGTATCGCTTCGGTAGGAAGGGCGGGGGGAACGGTTATTGGCGTTCCGTTATTTTTACAGTTTCCTTTGATTTGCTTTCAGTGGATTGATATTGGTATGGTTGCTTATATAAAACTGTAGAAGTTTGATTCTGTACATTGAGTAGAGACTAAAAAAAATACCGCTACACACAAGTAACAAACCAAACAAATTAATTTTGAAATTTTCGTCTTTCTGTCTGTTATTCGACTTTCACGCAAAAAGTACTGGACGGATTTTGATGAAACTTTTGTGTTGCATAGCTATTAGTCCTCGGCAACATGCAGGCTATAATTTATTTTGAGGATCGGAATATTAGATTGAATTTTTGTGTGGTATGAAGTTCGCCGGCAGCTAGTGCGGTGTGTGTAAGCTGGTGTGGTAATAAGGTTGCTTTTGATTGAGGTGTTTTTTGAATGAAAGTACGTGTGTCTGATGTATGAGTGATGTACAATGAATGAACATGATGAACTAAACAAACGTAATCAACTGAACAAAAGTAATATCGCTTCCGTTTATATCATTCAAACTACACAACGGATTTTGATGCGGTTTTCACCAACAGATAGAGTGATTTAACAGGAAGGTTCATATGTATAATACATGCAAATTAATTATGCATATCCGTCTATCTGTTACGCTTTCACGGCCGAACCTCTTGATCGATTACAATGTAATTTTGTTTAGTAATATTTTGATGACTGCTAATGAACATAGGATATTTTTTTATCCAGATATTCGTTCTTATATAAGATTCAAGTATAATCGTATAAATATTTATAATGCAACATTAATTAGTGGAAGCGTCTTGATACAATTTCGTAATTGAAGTTTCAAACAAACTGTCGATTTTATCGACAAACATACCGACAACCCTAGTTTGTGACAACCCTAGTGCTTTTACGTATTCATGCATAAATATAATCATTTCTATTGACTGACCCTTTGGTCAAGTGAGACCCTGACAGATGAACCGGAGGTCGTAGGTTCGATACACACTCAGGACAAGCATTTGTGTGATGAGCACATTTATTTGTTCTTTGTCCGAGTGTAACAAATTTCTGTTATACGTATTACATAGTATGTATATGTTGTTTATCAGCTGTCCTGTTGTACGTTTAAGCTTCACCCAGTTTGGAATCAGATGGCTGTGCCTATGGTAGGTACGGGTTTCAATATTACCTTTATAGGATCTGGGTTCAAATCTTGGCTTTATAAATGAAAATACAAATCACTAGCTGTAACAATGTAAAAAAACGATATAAAGAATCCACAACACTTCACAGCTTCCCATAACATTCTTAACGTGCGCAAAATTCAGTACAGGTATAAGCTTAATTAATTTAAGGATGAATAATTTTAATGGATTAAATATTTGTCTGCCCTTACCGGCCCATTGTAGCGGATCAACTTAACGTTAACATCTTTAACACCTACGTTCACAAATAAAGAATTTGAATTTGAAGCTTTATAGAGAAATCTACATCAAACGCTCACGAAACATCGACGGTTCGTCGAGAAATCGACACAAACCTATCGAGCGGTACATCACTAGCGCGTACATAAATCATGGGGACATACTGCCTATCTGTTGCCAGCTTAATACGACCCCCGAAAGGGGACTGGGTGGCGACCCCGGGGAGGCAGGGGGTAACGTTTTTATATAAGCTTCCGATCGTTGTTGTTCCTTGAAAGTTTGATGGGATATCGTTTTAAGATAGGGACGGCGGGTCAATCGAGTGGATTGGATATTCGTTTCGGCGTTTTTTGCATGCTTCACGATTTGGCGTTACGAGTGCGACTCTATCGGCGCGACCGTTTTATTCGAGAACCGGTTCGAACGATGATAACAATGAATTGCGACAATTAAACGGTCTTTATGGTAACCGGACAGCTGATAAATGTACATATATAAATAAATAACTGGGGACAATTCCACACACGGCTGTCCGATCCCAAATTAGGCAATTTAATGTCTGTGTTATGGTGACCGGACAGCTGATACACATATGTACATATAGATACGATATAGTACTTATATAGATATTTTTATTACGCCCAGACACAGAACAAACAAATGTGCTGCACACACAAACGTTCATCCCGGGTGGGAATAAGAGCGACGAGCTCCGGTTTTACTGTCGGGGTCTCTAACCGCTCGACCACGACGAGGCCAGTCGTTTTCTCTGTGTCTTATTGCAATGACGTTGGTTCAGTTGCAGGACAAAAAGAAGGCGAATCCGAAGAAGAAGGCCAAGAAGAAGGTGAGCAGCAGCGATTCGGAGCCGGAGCCGGAGGCGGAGTCCGCGTACGAGGCGCCGCCCCCGCGCACCGCGCGCGCCCGCGCCAAGTACAGCTATAGCGACGGCTCCGGGAGCGACTAGCCAGCGACCAGTGACCAGTGACTAGTGACCAGTGACTAGTGACCAGTGACCAGTGACTAGTGACTAGTGATCAGTGACTAGTGACTAGTGACCGGTGACCAGTGACTAGTGACTAGTGACCGGTGACCGGTGACCAGTGACTAGTGACTAGTGACCGGTGACTAGTGACTAGTGACCAGTGACTAGTGACTAGTTGGCGACGGAGATGGAGATCCACTGTCCAGTGTCTAGTGTGCGCATAAAAACATGAGTCGAGTGAAATGTGACCTTTACTTGTAGTTGTAATTATGTTTGTTGATCATCCGACAGCTGCACCGACTGTCTCGGATGCAGTTTTTGGTTTTTAAGTCCATTTGATGCAATTTTGCAATGTGTTGCATCGGCTCCATTCAACGTTTTGTTAAAGTCCACCGTCGACGTTTAAACAAATATTAAGTTATTGAAAGGGCAGTTTTAATTATATATATATATATATATATATAAAGAATATTTTTTTAACCGCTTTATGTTGACTACGAGGAATATGAGGATGGAATGTGTCGTCAATAAGTTCATCGGAGAGGTGAAATCTCTTTTTATATTTTTACGTAATTAACATAGGCACAATATTACTGTAAGTAATTTTTATACGAGACATTAGTACCTTAAAACGATAGTACCAACGTTACACATGGGATGCTCAACATTGCAGACATTTCAACGAATGTTTCCTCATTATAATTATTGAAATTTAGAATAAAATTTTTACGAAAAAATTGTACATACTTCTATCGGTCTATTGGATTTCTTCGAATCTTACTGTAATTTTATGTTTTTCCTTTTCGTTGTAGAAAATTTTTCGAATCCTTTTGATAATGTCTTTTACTAAATTATTCTCTCTCCAATCTACTAAACTTAGTATGTCTTCATGAATTATTACAATTGCGATATGTAGAATATTTATTGTCATTGTCGTATTAATTTTCTTATTGTAGTACAATTTGTTTGATGTATTTTCGTTATGATATTTCATTTTGTGTAACTCATTCCATATATTTCTGAAAGCATTGTGTTGTCAATTAGCGTTTAAAAAATATCTCGGAGGATATTGAAATTAAGTAAATAATTCATATTACTATTATTATTTTGAAAGGTATTATTTTCGTTCTGGTATTGATTTCCAGGTTATTGTTTAATTAGACTGTTTTGTAAATAAAAGATTAATTTAACAAGAATTGTGTCTCATTTTCAATCGTCCTATTCCTATCCTGGTGTAATCAGTTTGCTGATTCAGAGTTTTCAATGTTTCAAACCCCAAATGAGTCAATTCGTCAAAGCGAATATAAGTTGCTATCTCAATGGAGTTTCGAATGTCTAATTTTGAATTTTGTTATCGTAACGCTCTTGAAACCATCAATCATATGAGTTAATGCCCGCAATGACCACTTGACATTGACATTCGTTGATCGCTATTGGGGCCGTAAAAACTTGCTCTCGCAAAAATTTGCTTCCCATCAGTGGCAGCAGTTGGCGCTTTCACCATTTCAATTCCATACAAATTGTAGTTTACGCTAACTCGATCGTGCAGATTTGAAAAACTGAATACACACAGAACACAGAACTAATTTTTCAAAACATCTTATGGCGGGATGTGGTAGTAGAACGGTAGTCGGAGGAAGTAAAAAACAAATTGTCACAATAATATTTATTAAAATTATTTTCATACATAATGTACTCATATTATTTGTATATAATTTATTATGCAAACGGATTATTATTTTTACATAGTGTTATTAATTTTTGGACACAAGCCCAAAGAATTTTCAAATCGTTGGGATTTGAAAATTTAATTGCATTACAACTTAATTTTTAAATAGAAGGTAAATTAATATGGCATTCGCTTCTGTATCTTATCATAAAATATTATTTACATTATCTGTTAAGGACTTAAACATAAATAGCCTTTCCGAAAAAGTTACTTGCAACAAAAACCTGTTTAATATGTAACAATTGAAATATTTAAAATAAAAACAATATTGTTGTAAATTTTCTTTTACGAAAAGGCTGGTTAATTAAATCATTACCACAGTTTAAGATAAAATTATTCACCTATTTTCTACATTTATAAAGGTATGTATTAAGGTATGCATGTAGTAGCTATACAAATTCTCTATTGATTGTCTAGTCAGATACGTAAATATACACTATTTTAATAGATTCGTAGTATTAGTAAAGCTTTAAACAATATATCTCTTCTTTCTTTAACTAATTTCACATTAATTTGTAGAAATTCATCATTTTCACATATTCTAAACTCTATGATTGTATACTTTCGGAATAGTAGCACCATTTTTGAGAATACAAGTATTATTGTTAACAGTGTTGAATAAATTATGACACTTAAGTTAACAATTAATTTAATCTCTTTGAATTACCTTTATTTCTGCTAAACATAAAGTACAAACATGTAACAGCGGACTGAAGACAAAAACTTTAGAAGTCCGAAACACGTCAAAATGAAAATTACCTAATGAAAACGGAGAAAAAAATGTGACATCACCTCAATTTCGCGCCAAAACTGTTATTTCGAGCTATATAGCGTTGTTTAAGAAGCATCAACATATAATCCCTTGCATTTATTTATTATAATGTTTGATGATGCATAAACTTTGGAAATATGTAATTAAATATATCTCTCCGAACACTATACTTCATGTCTTCCAAGTAAATAGATTGTCACAGATAGTGTATTATTTTACAATTCGCGCCAAATCTCACCGCCATTGTGGAATCGTTCGGAAATTAGAGTAGATCCTGCAAAAGATTGATGTTCTTCAGTACCTGCTCAGTTTGCTTTCTCTATCAGAATATCCCTTGGCGCTTTCTCTATCCGAATATTTGCCATTATATTTGTTATATCTGTCACTGTGACCGTTTTGTCTGTAAGGTTTTTCGCTGGCACTGTAGTGTATTTCCGAAGGCCCGATGGTTTTAGACCAGTGGTGCGTCCAGTAGAAGTCGTCGGGGTATCTCGGGTAGGGGTTTTCTCTGCAGAGCACCACGCAGTAGATAAGACTGCCCACAAGCGTGATGAAGCCGAAGATTAGAAAGACTATTCCCAAGATCCTGTATTGAAGTAAAAGTAAAAGTGAGTTACACTTACGTCACCTGGTTGCTAAATAAAGAATACACTTATTCTTAAGATTCTTAAGATACGAGTTACCCAAAATCGAAATTCAGGATGAATAGTTAGCATTGTGATGCATTTGTAAGTAAGGCCAACAATAAAGCATCGTTAAGTTTCGAACAATATACAAAGGTTGCCAAAGCCTGCGAGTCCAACGCCGCTAAACCCCGTTGACGCTTCAGCCATTACAAACGATGCTTCTCTTATCTAGAATGTTATATGGTTGCCATTATATCAAATATGGCAACACTAATGAAAATTCAAACTTTATAGAAGTTGGACTCTAAACTAGTTGGAAAATACAAAAAAAAACGATTCAATGATATCTATTATTTATATGTTCGTACGTTTTTTATTTGTTACAAAGTATTTTTATTTCGCCAGTATATGTTAGTTTAGTAATGCTGAGAGGTCATAGTTTGGTTGGAGTTTAACCGCAAACTGTATAATTGCGGGTACGGTCAGGCCGGCGTCGGAACTACGCGGAGGTAAATGTGACATTGTCACTCCAAATGACGTTTACCGTTGCAACGTGGACCATTTTCAAAAATGTAAATTGATTTTTAATGCTTCGGTGAGAACAATCGCTACGCTTTGTGATTCGAAAAAAAACCGCATTCCGCCCTAGTTCTCTAAGCACTTCTGAGTGGAGTTACCTATTCATGATGGGTACAAGAGTAATATTTATCCGAATTACATGAGAATTCGTTAACGGGCCTTCAAAAGTTGACTTGACTGTGTTATATAGAATATAAATTGGTTTCAGTAGCCGTTTAGTTTCCTTTTTGTTGAAAAATATTTGAAAATACCTCGTTTAACTGATAAAAAATGCAAAATATAAAGTAGGATTATGCTAAGTTCTCACCAAACAAATAGCGGTTCAAAGAACTGCAGAACGATGACAAAGCCAAGCGTGACGAGGATCAGACCGAGGTTGAGGAGCAGCATGAGGCAGCACATGCCCTTCACGTTGGGGCAGAACGGGTTCGGGGCTGCCATCGCATCTACTTTCACACCAGCCTGGAAAATATAAAGCGATGATTTTATCTAAATGTAATGGTAAATTGTGCGCTGCACCATAAAGGAAGGATCTTTGTAAATCACAATTAGTGCAAATAAATAAATAATGAATAAAACTTGGACTAACTTAATGTACAGCCGTCTGAGGCCATGCTTGAAAAAAAAAGTGCGTGCGTACAAAGTATACATGTCAGAAATGAAACATCTTCGGCAAATTTTTAAATCTCGTTTAGATTTATGCTAATTAAAAGGTTTGGATTTGCGAGACTTAGAAAAAGCTTTATTCGAATTTTCGTGTATAATGACAATGTTGACAGTACACTTACCTTTCTAGAAACTTTAGAGCGGTGGGTGGAGGCCACAGAGGGCGCCACAGCGCTTCGGTACGAGTAAACGCTTCGCGGCGCACGCGATTGTCGACTGTTGAGGAGAAAAATCCATTATTTATTTTTCTGATTCAAGCTATCAAAATTGTGGCAAGTACAAAAACTGTTAGCAATTATCACGATAATATATTTGTCTTGTATAGTGTATATATAGCTGATTCCATAAGCAAATGAAAATGAAATAATAATTTCAATATGAAACATTTTCCTTGAAAGTATTGATTAGTAGGGTAATTGTGTCAAAAATTCCTTCACCCAATATTGTTTGTAGCAAAGGAAAAGGTAAATAAAAACATTTGATTATAATTTTTTAAACCGACTTAATCGAAAACGATTTGAGTTTTTGTGATATATCAATTGACCGAAGTCCGTCGGTCTTTTGTCGCGCGGTTGAACGAACTATAAATCATCACATAATAGACACATCGAAAGCATTCACCGAATAGAAAATCTTCTAATAGACACTAAACAGTATTATAGAATTTGAATTATCAATTTAGAGTTGATGGGACATTTTAAATGGAAAGTCCTCGACTGACCGTTGAAAAAAGGATTTCTAACGAGACACGTACGCCTAGTCATGCGGGTACGGGCCGATGTTTACTTATAAATGAGATGTCAAGCGTTCCTCACAATGGCATACCATTACGGATAAAAAATGTTTTGATTAAGCACTCATGAAAAGCGTTACTAAGGGTCCTAAAGTCACTCATAAGTCACATTACAGTACGATACAGTAAGGACGGGCGTATATAAAGGCCTTACTGAAGTGTTATAAAAAGGTTTTCTGTTTGACGTATTGAAGTTTTAAGGTGTTAAATCTAGGTTCGGTTTGGATGGAAATACCTAAACTGTTTACTGGCTTGAATAGTTATATATTGACATGTCTGTATGTGAATATAATTCTCCTCTCTACCACTCTTTCTCCCGTCAGCAGACATTATATAGCGTTACTCCAACAATCTTTATTGTTAACACGCTATTAGAACTCCAATAATCCTTTTTAAATTCCTATTTATCTGTCTGATTATTCGGTGTAATTTTTGGAACGACTAGACTGCTTTTGATGGGACTTTCAGTAGAAGATAGAGGAGTTTACAGAGCCCGTATATTCGCTACTTTAATAAATCGCTCTAAAATTTGCGGTAATAGTAAAAATTCAAAACTGTCTTTAAGGCGCATAAAAGATAATAATAAAATAGCAGCTAATAAAAGATATGCTACAAGGTATTAAACAGCGGCTTGAAACCAAGCGCGTTTGAATGTCACATGAAATTTGGCATAAAACAGCTGTTTCAAACGTCTGTTTCGAAGCGCCGTTTAATACCGTGTAGCATAGCTTTAAGTGCTAACGTATTCGAAGTACCAGCAGAGTTAAAGCCGCTGTTGATGTGTTTTTCATTAAAAACCCCGTAAACGAAAGGCGCGTGTGAAGTGTACCAGTTTCACACGGACACACGTTCATTCATACGCTCGCGGGTCGATTCATTACTCGTCGAATTTGGGGCGACGGACAAAAAGTGCCGCGGGCCTGTGCGAGCTGCACAGTGGGAGCTATCTATAGTAATCTATACTAACATTATAAAGCTGAAGAGTTTGTTTGGTTGAACGCGCTAATCTCAGGAAGTACTGGGTCGAAGTGAAATATTGTTTTTGTGTTGAATAGTCCATTTATCGAGGAAGGCTATAGGCTATATAACATCACGCTATAACTAACTATAACTAATAGGATTGGAGCAGCAATGACAAATGTTGCATAAACGGGAAAATATTGATTTCGAGCGAATGCGAAGGCGAAGCTGCGGGCACAGCTTGTAGCTTATAACAATGATATAGCCGTAAACAGCTTGTTACTCTCTTCGAGCTATAACAGAGATAGAGTCATAAATAGATTACGATTTTCTTCAAACTATCACAAAGAACTTGATATTCTCATTACTGTAATTAAATTAGTCTAGTCCTGAATGTTTGGTTTGGTTTATTTAAATTGTATTTATTTGATGAACTTTTGAATAATAATTACAAGATAAGCAATGTAGGTATGTATGATAATAAAAAACGAACAAAATTAATTCTACTTCCGACATGGAAATAAAACCATATTCAGAGAATTATTTGATTGAATTGATTGTTAGGTTTAAAAAAAATTGTTGGTTGTTTTAGATGGCAACTTTACATATATCTGCGATGTTCGATATTCAAATACCGAGGCACGTTACCGAATATCAATTTTTAACATCTTATAATGAATTCGATTGCTTTTATCATACATTTCTTTCTCGAACTCAGGATTTGTGTGAATAATGAAATACGTGATATACGCTTTTTAAGTTATTCGACATGTATTTTCTGTTAAAAATACGGTAATACCATATTAAATTTAGTGGAAAAAATTCAAATAAAAATAGAAAGTGCGAATTTGACAGCCAATGAATATATCTTGATTTTTTCGGTGGACCGATGTCCGTAACTCTGTATAAGCTACGTCCGGTGACGGTATCGAATTTCATTTACTTTCTACCCGCGTCCTTGGGTTGGGCGTGACGTTACGGCTCCCATTAACCAATTTACGTTCCCAGGTTCGATTCCCGGGGAGATGTTTCTTTTTGCCTCAAATTTTAAAACGTGACGCCCTAATGCCGCTTTGTAACGCCGCCGCTTCTATGACTGTACACATTTAATCGAAGCAACGATTTGTCGTTTGCCTCTTGTTTACAACGCGAAGATTTTATATTCGGTTTATGCGCAGGATTTGTTTGTGACTAGTCTTGTTTAACCTGTACTCGTTTAATCGTTGTTTGTACCCATGTAACTCAATGTAATATCAATGTTAAATGTTAATACAAAATTCCTGTGTGTTACGCATTCGAAAACATTCCCGTTCTAAAAAGCTGTTTATTGTCTGTTCTACTGATCTTGATGACTTGTTTTTGTGTGCATGTGGAGTTTTAAAAGTTAACAAAGAGTACACATATTGCCAATTCCTCAGCAAATTCCTCGCAACCGGCAACCAAACCAACATGTCTTAGTAAATGTAGAGAATAAACAATGTACTCAACATTTCAATATACTTAAGTACTCCTATATAGAGTACTACACATTGAATAGATTTACTTTGTACTGCGGCACAACCCGATCTAGATCTAGGCATTGTATGCAAACTGCCGTTAGGTGCTGACATTGTGGTAACCATGCACGATGACTAGGCGCATGCTCGACCCTCGTGCATAGCATAGCATAGCTCGGTGGAGATGAGTCATGCTTCCATTGCACTCACTATGGGCAATTTTCCATCAATCTTCGCGTTTATTGCGGAGGTTTTGTTTCGTATGCGCGGTTTGGCGCAGACGGGCGGGTGAAACGCGGCGTTTTTTATCGTGTAATGATTGCACTCAAACATATCCAGACAAAATCATATTTTAATTCCGTTTCATAGTAACTTTCCCTTTCGTCATTGATATATAGTTGCATTCGCACAAATGAACTAGTATGTAGTTTGGTGCATTGATTAGACAAAATGTTTCAGATGATACAAATTCTAAGAGAATTGTTGATACTTATCTCTTATATATATATGTAAAAATCCCATGTCACGATGTTCGTTTTCGCTAATCTCCGAAACCATTGAACCGATTTCAATGCAATTTTGTATATTATTTGATCCAACTTAAAAGATAGGATAGTTTTTATAAAATAAATAAATAATAAATGTAATAATTAAATTATTACATAAAATCAATTTCGGAACGCACGATATTTGTCATATATGATTTGACATAATGTAACCACGGCAACGCGTGGTCAGATCC